>JAKGGE010000087.1:0-31989 GCA_023748175.1 Hoolock leuconedys
CACCTTCTGATTTCAAATAATAGATTAACTTAGAACAGAATCAATAGTCCAGAAATAAGCTCTTACTTTATGATCAGTGATTTTCAACAAAAGTGCCAGTGAAGAAATAATCACCTTTTTTGAAGGGTTGCTGGAACAACTGGATATGCACATCTAAAGAATGAAATTGGACCCTAACTCATATATGCAAAATTAACTCAAAGTGAATGATATGGTTTGGCTGTGTCCCCACCCAAATCTCATCTTGAATTCCCATGTGTTTGTGGGAGTGACCTGGTGGGAGATAATTGAATCATGGAATAAGTCTTTCCCATGCTGTTCTCATGATAGTGAATAACTCTCATGAGATCTGATGGTTTATAAAGGAGTTCCCCTGCATAGGATTCTCTGTCTTTGCCTGCTGCCATCCATGTAAGACGTCACTTGCTTCTCCTTGCCTTCTGCCATGGTGTGAGGCCTCCTCAGCCATGTGAAACCATTAAACCTCTTTCTTTAGTAAATTGCCCAGTTTTGGGCATGTCTTTATCAGCAGCATGAAAACAGACTAATACAATGGATCATAGCCATAAGTGTAAAAGTTAAACTATAAAAAGCAACTTAGAAAACAATCACAGGAATAAAATCTTTTCACCTTGGGTTAATAATGATCCCATAGATACCTAAAGCACAAATGACAAAGAAAAAATAGATACACAACTTCATCAAAACTAAAAGCATTTGTAATACAAATCACATTATCAAGAAGTGAAAAGGCCAGGCACAGTGGCTCATGCCTGTAATACCAGTCTTTGGGAGTCGAGGGTAAGCCGGATCACCTGAGCTCAGGAGTTCAAGACCAGCCTGGCCAACATAGTGAAACCGTGTCTCTACTAAAAAGTACAAAAATTAACCGGGCGTGGTGGCAGGCACCTGTAATCCCAGCTACTGGAGAGGATGAGGCTGGGAGAATTGCTTGAAACTGGGAGGCAGAGGTTGAGCTGAGATGCACCAGTACATTCCTGGCCACAGGCAGGCAGAGCACAACTCAAATCACAAAAAAACAAAAAGAAAAAAGAAAAGAAAGTGAAAAGACATAGAATGAGGAAAATATTGCAACTCATACATCTGATAAGGAACTTGTACATCTGTCAGGAAGCTTGTGAACCAGAGCACCTCCATCTTAAACAGGAGCTACAGGTAAAATGAGGCTGAAACCCTAATGGGATACATTCCCAGATGGTTAAGGCATTCTAAGTCACAAGGATGAGATGGGAAGTCAGCACAAAATACAGGTCATAAAGACCTTGCTGATAAAACAGGTTTCAGTAAAGACGGCAAAACCCCCAAAACCAAAATGGCCGTGAGTGAACTCTCTGGTTGTCTCACTGCTACACTCCCACCAACACCATGACAGTTTACGATACCATGACAGCATCAGGAGAATTACCTTATATGGTCTGAAAATGGAGGGATAAAGAATAATCCACCTTGTTTGCTTATATCATCAAGAAATAACTATAAAATGGGCAAGCAGCAGCCTTGAGGCTACTCTGTCTATGGAATAGCCATTATTTTTGTTACCTTGACTTTCTTAATAAACTTGCTTTCACTTTGCACAGCAGACTCGCCCTGGATTCTTTCTTGTGTGAAATCCAAGAACCCTCTTGGGATCTGGATCAGGACCCACTCTGTAACATATCAGAACAGATGAAAATTCTTACAACTCAATAATAAAATAACCAACTCAGTTTTTAAATGGGTAAAAGAGGGATCTGAATGAGCAGTTCTCCAAAAGGAAAATACAAATGACTAAGCACATGAAAAGATGCTCAACTTCGTAATCATGAGGAAAATACAAATAGACACCACTGAGATACCACTTCCACCCACTAGGATGGTTATAAGTGAAAACAAAACAAACAAAAAAAACAAAAAACAAGATAGTAAGTGTTGACATGGTTATGAAGGAAATTGGATCCCTCATTCACTGCTGGTGGGAATGTAAAATTGACATCCACTTTAAAATAAGCGTGGTTGTTCCTCAAAATATTAAACTTATAACATTACCATATGACCCAGCAATTCCAATCCTAGGTGTACATGTAAGAGAAATAAGAAAACAGACAGGCGCCAGTGGCTCACACCTGTAATCCCAGCACTTTGGGAGGCTGAGGCAGGTGGATCATCTGAGGTCAGGAGTTCGAGACCAGCCTGGCCGACATGGTGAAAACCCCGTCTCTACTAAAAATGCAAAAAATTAGCCAGGCATGATGGCGTGCACATGTAATTCCAGCTACTCGGGAGGCTGAGACAGGAGAATCACTTTGAACCTGGGAGGCAGAGAGGTTGCAGTGAGCTGAGATCAACATACTGCACTCCAGCCCTAGGTGACAAAAAGCGAAACTCTGTCTCAAAAAAAAAAAAGAAAAGAAAAAAGAAAAAAAAAGAAATGAAAACATATGCTCACACAAAAAGTTTGTACACAAATGTTTATAGGGTATTATTATTCACAATATCCAAAAAGTGAGGAACAACCCATTTACATCTATCAGTGATGAATGGATAAATAAAATGTGGTATATGCATACAGTGGAATATTATTGGCAATAAAAGGGATACAGTGCTGCTACATGATACAACATTATGCTAAGTGAGAAAGAAGCCAGTCACAAAGAACTGCATATTGTATGATTCCATTCATATGAAATGCTTGGGATGACAAGTCTATGAGGTAGAAGTAGACCTTACAGCTGCCTAAGGCTGGGGAGGTGGGAGGAAATGGGAGTGGCTGCTAATCGCTGCCTGTCTCTTTCCCAGGTGATGAAAACGTTCTAAACCTGGTGTGGTGGTTGCCAACAACCCTGTGAATATACTAAAAATCATTGAATTGTACACTACATGGGCCAGATTGTGTGATGATGTGGTGAATAGAATAATAGCCCCTTAAAGATGTCTATGTCTAAACTTCAGAGCCTGTGAATATGTTGGGATACATGGCAAAGAAGAATTAAGTTTGCAGATGAAATTAATTCAGTTGCTAATTAGCTGACTTTAAGACAGGAAGTTTAGCCTGGATTACCCAGGTAAGCCAATGTAATCACAAACGACTTTAAAGTGGAAGACAGAATATGAAGAGAACCAGAGAGAGGCAGCATCTTGAAAGACTCAGCCCAGTGTTGCTGGCCGAAGATGGAGGAAAGCCATGAGCCGAGGAGGGCAGGTGGCCTCTAGAAGCTGGGAAGAACAGGAAACCCATTCTCCCTAGCACATTCAGAAAGAAACTCAGCCCTGCCAATACCTCGATCTTTGTCCAGTGAGATTTGTGTCACACTTGTGATCCATGGAAGAAGATGAAATAAATTTGTGTTACTTTAAGCCACTAAGTGTGTGGTAATTTGTTGCAGCATCAGTAGAAAACTAATATATATGGTATGTGAGTTATATGTAAATAAAAGCTGTTTAAAAAATGATTGTTTTCTTAGGCAGCATAAATGGGAGTATATGGCGTCTGGAAGGTGGAGGTGATAGTCTCTTTGCAATCTAGGTGGGGCGGGAGCTCATCTGAACTCCAGCTCTGAATACCACACTGTAAGAGGAATGTGAAAAAACAGGGCAGGTCCCAAGAAAGGTCCACCGTGATAGATGGTAAAAGATTTGAAATGATGTTGGGTGAAAACCATCAGAGAATCTGGGGGTGAATCAGCTGCAGAAAGGAAGGCCACAGCAGGTTGCCATCACCAGTCATATGGCTATGGTGAGACACCGAAGTGGGGATGAGTTTTGGGGACACCAGGGGGAGCAGACTAGGGGCAATAGGGTGTTACCTGCAGACAGCATGCAGCTTGGGATAAAGATGACTTTATCCTTTGTTTAAAAAATATTTTCCCCAAAATACATGTTCATAAAAAATTAGAATATACAGAGCAAAGAAAAAACAAGCTGGCGCAGTGGCTCAAGCCTGTAATCCCAGCATTTTGAGGAGGCCGAGGCTGGTGGATCACTTGAGGTCGGGGTTTTAAGACCAGCCCTGATCAACATGGTGAAATCTCATCTCTACTAAAAATACAAAAATTAGCCAGGCATGTTGGTGGGCACCTGTAATCCAGCTACTAGAGGCTGAGGCAGAAAATCTTGAACTGGGGAGGCAGAGTGAGCCAAAATCAGCACCCTGCACTCCAGCCTGGGCGACAGAGCAAGACTTCTTCTCAAAAAAGCAAAACAAGAAGAAATAAACAAATAATCACACAATAACATTTTGTTTAAGTTATACATGTTTCTAGCTGCCCTGCTCTGGGAGGTAAAAACACTTGTCTTTTCTTTTTGTTGTTATATTCTCAGAGTCTACAGCTCATGGTAGGTGATCATGGAATGCTTGTTGTTGAATGAATATACAATGAGTACACACACTGACATTTTTAATTTACTGCAATGGGATTCTACTGTATATATTGATTGATAACTTGCTTTACCCCATTACTAATATATTATGAGCCTTTTTCCAGTTCAGTAAATATACCACATTTTACATCAGGGATGTAATAGATACTGCCGGGCTGCAAATGAAATTCTGGGGTCTGTGAACTTGAGGCAGGAAAAGTGTACACCCTTTTACTAACTTCTAACTATTAAATAACACTATTTGTGACTTCACTACCATAGGTGATTATAGATATTTTGCATAAATTATCATTGTTGCAGCTATCTCGAAATACTGTTTACACTCATCACTGCTTTGAAATTACAGTGGTCATTACACCTACCACAGCATCTTGTTAATGAATATATTAATAAAGATGCATGTATATTTCTACATAAGAAAATTTAAAATATTTTGATAACTGTGTTTTAAGATAGTGGTCTTCTTGGAAATCTTAAACATCTTATTTTATATGTTTAAAACCATTATTCGAGAAAGGTTCATGGGCTTCATCAGAAAGGCCAGCGAAGCGACAAAGGTTAAGAAGTCCTGATCCTATACCGTCACCTTTACTTTAAACTTTTTTCGTTTTTGAAATAATTTTTAGAATTTATAGAAAAGCTACAGCCAGGTGCTGGCTCACGCCTATAATCCCAGCACTTTGGGAGGCCAGAGCAGACATGAATTACCTGAGGTCAGGAGTTCAAGACCACCTGGCCAACACTGGTGAATGCCGATCTCTACTAAAAATACAAAAATTAGCTGGGTGTTGTGGTGAGACACCTATAATCCCAGCTACTTTCGGAGGCTGAGGCCCAGAAGACCGGCAGATCAGGAGGCAGAGGAGTTGACCAGTGAGCGTGTCATTTACATTACACACAGGCTGGGCGACAAGTGAAACTTTGTCGCCAAAAAAAAAAACAAACTCTAAAAAACCAGAGAGCTCCCATGTATTCCTCCTCCAGCTTCCCTAATGTCAACATGTTATATAACCATGAATAGTCATCAAAGCCAGAAAATTAGCATTGGTACAATATCGTTAAAGCAATCTTCAGATCTAATTGGAATTTTGCTTGTTTTTCCACAACTGTTCTTTTTCTGTTCCAGGGAACCAGTTCAGGATCCTGCGCTGCATTTCATTGTCATGTCTCCATGCTCTCCTCAATCTGTGATAATTCCTCAAATTTCTTTGTCTTTCATGACCTTGACACTTTTGAAAGTACTGGTCAGTTAATTTGTAAGAGTGTCCATCAATTTGAGTTTGTCTGAGGATTTTCTCCTGAATTAGATTGAGCTTATACACTGGCAGCATAACCAAAGAGTGATATTATTCCCATCTCAGGTTGTCATAGTATTAGGGACTATTATGTTAATATGCCTTATTCCTGTGTCGTAACTTGGCTGCAGAGCATCCATTGTATATTTAATGGGTTAGCATGTGGCATTTACTTCATCAATCCTTCCAGTGGACTTTTAGCTTCTTTTTCTTTCCTTTTTTTTTTTTGAGATGGAGTCTTACTCTGTCACCCAGGCTAGAGTGCAGTGGCATGATCTCAGCTCACTGCACCCTCCACCTCCTGGTTCAAGTGATTCTCCTGCCTCCAGCCTCCCAAGTAGCTGGGATTACAGGTGTGTGCAATCACAGCTGGTACATGCAGGCTGAGATGAGGGATTTCCTGTGTTGGCTCAGGCTGTCTCCCGAACTCCTGACCTCAGAAAATGATCTGCCGATCTCAGCCTCTCAAAGTTCGGAGATACAGGCGTGAAACCACCGATACCAGTCTTTTAGCTTATTTTCACCTTAGGACTGTTACAAACAGCACTACATTGAACAGGGGTGTGTGTGATGCTGGAGCTGCCTGGAGAAGTGGCTTAAGCCAACCAGGGTGATGGTTGCCCCTCTTGAGGCATACATCAGCAGGGTGGCACCAGATGCTGCTCCCGTTTCCCCACTGAAGAGCATCTGGTGACCCAAAACACTAACACGGTGCACATGGTCAGTGGTAAGGATGCTCTCCTCCTCTGGCTCTCCACTCCAGCCTCTCCATCTGCAAGGCAGACCTCAGTCAGGCAGAGGGAAAAAATGTTCTCCCAGCTAGGCCAGATCTGGTTAGTATTCTGAGCTCCTTGCTCTACTGAGGGCTAATTGCCCTAAGAGCTGAGATCGTGGGAAAATGCAAAGTGACCTAACCTTTACTGGGCTCAGCAAACCAGCAACCTCTCAGCAGAAAGGGTTGGACTACCGAGCCCCTTCTCCCTTGCTCACAGTTGCTAATGGAGCAGGGGTGGCTCAGCGTCCCAGCACCTGGTGGAGATGTGGCCATGGTGACTTCAATCTCAGCAAGGCTGAAGAAGCTGGGGAAGTCGGCACTGAACCTTCTAGCTGCTGGGTTCCTAGAATGCATGAAGTACAACCATTTTAGGAAAACTGTTTGGCAGTGTTGGGAAAGCTAACCACATGCCCACTGAAAAACAACCACTTCAGTCCTGGGTATATGCCCAAGAGAAATGCGTGCATATGTCTGCAAAGAATGTTCACAGAAGCTTTATTCATAATTGCGAAACCTGGAAACAGCTCAAATGCCCATCAACAGAATGGATATAAAACAAAAAGTGTGATATATTCATATACACTGGAATACTATGTGGCATTTAAAAACAACTACTGCTCCATGCAGCAACATGATGACTCTCAGATTTTTGTGTTGAGTGAAAGGAGAAGCCAGACACAAAGAGGTCGCCTGAGCGAGTCCCCTGAATATGAGGATTCAAAACCAGGCAACTTTAAACTATGGTCATAGAAATGAGAATAATTGTTTTCCCTTGGGAGGGTGGTATTGACTAGAAGGGTCCCATTATGAGGAATCCCTTCTAAAGATGCTAGGAGTTCTACATCTGATCTGGTGGGTGTTCTGTGAGTGTATACCTAAGCAAAATTCACCAAACGTGCATGAGATTTTTATGGTGCCCAAGTTCTACTCTAATTTAACAATGACCACCACAGAATGATCGTGAGGCAGAGGCGGAGGCTCTGCTGGCATCGGGTGTTACCAAGGGAAGGAAGGGAGTGATAGGTTCCAGCTCAGCCATGATTTAGTGCGTGACCTGAGCAACCAGATCAGCTTCTCCTTCTCCAAGTTCTTTTAATTTTCCCCGAGGCGGGTTTCACTCTTGCCGCTCAAGCTGGAGTTAGCGGCCAGTAGCTTGATCTCAGCTCACCCACAGCCTATGCACTGGGTTCAAGCTATTCTCCTGCCTCAGCCTTCTGAGTAGCTGGGACTACAGGCATGTGCCACCATGCCCAGCTGTTTTTTATATGTTTAGTAGAGATGGGGTTTCCCATATTAGCCCAGGCTGGTCTCAAACTCCTGACCTGGGTGATCCGCCCACCTCGGCCTCCCAAATTGTTGGGATTATAGGCATGAGCCGTGCCCGGCCAGCTTCTCAAGTTCTTCAGCTGAGGAGGGCACTGATGACACCTGCTCCCTTGTTGATATTGTGAGAAACAAATGAAGGTGCATGAGAAACTCCCACATTCTGAAATGGATGGTGATGTTCATGTATTGATTCAGCCAACCGCGTGTTAAGCACATGCATGTGCCTATGCAGGACTGGGCACCTGGTCATGCAGACAGGTTAGACCCTAGCCTTGTCCCAACTCTCCAGCCTGGCAGGAGAAAGACAATGGAGCCCACAAACAAAGGAGCAATTGTGAACCATGATGGGGTTACAGAGGAACCAGCAGGTGCAGAGATGGCAAAGAACCAAGGGGTGGAAGTCCCAGGGAACCCATTGGGGGTGGAGGTCAGGAGGCCACTCGGCAAAGCAAGGACAGGGAGAAATCAGCCCTCAGGAGTTCATTGCATGTAGAAGAGAATCAGCAAAGGTGAGGACCTCACAGCTGGAAAGGAGCTGGGAAGCTCAAAGAACTGAAGGAAGCTCTGTGTGGCTGGAGGGACTCAGCGCAGCTACAGTCCATGGTGTGGGTGGGACAGCCATAGTTTGGCGGGCAGGGGAGGTGCCCAGGATTCACTTGAAGCTTACTGAAGACATTGGAGAGCTCTTAATCAAGAGACATGACACAATCTGATTTGTGTTTTAGAAGATGACTTCAATACCTCACCATCAGCCAAACACAAACAATTACATTCAGGATGACTATTCATAGGAGATCCAAATCTCCTGAAGCAACCTGTAGGGTAGAGATGTCAAAATATTTAAAGTTAACTTTCAGGGTTGTGGCCCCGGATGGGGAGTGAGGTAGAGCACCACAAATGTTTCATACATTGATCTGCATGGGATGTACAAAAATGTAAAAGTCTTCAAGATGTATACACAAGATTGGGGCTCTTTATGGGTGTAGTGTGCTATTTGTAAAACATACCTCAATTTAAAGCAAATAAATTTTAAAATTAGGCTGTGCACAGTGGCTATGTCTGTAATCCCAGCACTTTGGGAGGCTGAAGTGGGAGAATCACTTGAACCCAGGAGACAAGAAGTTGCAGTGAGCCAAGATTGTGCCACTGCAGCACAGCCTGGGTGACAGAGGTGAAACTCTGTCTAAAAAAAAGAATAAAGCTGTAGCAAACATTTGCACACAGATCTTTGATAGGCATGTGTTTTTATTTCTCTTGACTAAGTGCACATTTAAGTTAGAAGAAACTGCCACCATGTTTTCAAAGTGGTTTGCCAAGAAGACACTAAATACACTATCTCATTTTATTCCCAGAATGGGAGGTAGGAGGTGAGGCTAAAGGGGAGCCAGCAACTTTCCCACAGGCCCCTGGTTGGTAAAGAGGGATCCCAGAGAGCCCTCACTGCCAAGCTCCTCCAAGACCATGTGTACATGAGCAGGGCTAGCCTCAGACAAGTCCTAGATGAAAATTAGGACTGTAATGGAGAGACAGTGAGTGAGCCACATTACCCTTCAAGAGTAAGATCAAATGAAAGAAAGAAAGAGAGAAGAGAGCCAGGTGACATGAAAGTGGAAAATTACCAGTTACAAGCAGAAAACATTAATTCACTAGAAGCCAGCCGTTCTCCTCTGCTCCCAACATCCACGCAGTCCCATGGCAAGTTTTCAAATTAAAAGTGCCTGCAGAGGCCCTCTCTCCTCTTCCTCCAGGTAGCCAGGTTGGCAGGACTGGACACTGTAGCCTGAATATTGTCTGGAACCAGCAAACCAGTAGCCCACCATCCCTAGCCCCAGACAGCCCTGGACCCTGGCCCACTGGGAGTGGCACCCCCACCCCCTGAGACAGGCCTGACCCTGCAGGGCCACCAGGAGAGATGGAGGGTTAATGAGGGTGCAGTGAACCCATGGTTTCCATTTTGCGAGGAAAGGCTCCGAGCCCTGCTCGATAAAGGAACTGACCTGTAAAATGAGCCTGGGGATGGATGGCTGAGGCATGAGGCCAGCCAAGGAGAGAGGAAGAGGTGGGACCCCAGCAGGCTTGTTGAAGCATTCTAGCTGGGTGGAGGCAGGCAGAGAATGGAGAGATTTTTTGCCCAAGGACACACAGCAAGAGTCCGGATTAGACCTGGGTCCTGGAAGAGGTAGAGGGATTGGAGGGAAAACCTGAGAAACAGAGATGGGTAAAGACAGACAGAGACAGAGGAAATCCACTGATTGCATTATTACATAATAATGCCACCATTCACTGAAGGCCTACTCCATGCCAGGCACTGGGCAGGTATTTGTCATCCCATTGTCTCATTTGAAGTCTTCACAACTCCTGAGGAGCTATGGTTATTTACCCCATATGGAGAAACAGGTTCAAGAAGTTAAGTGACTTGCCCAAGGGCACTAAGCCAACCAGGTCTACCTGATTCCATGCTCTTGATCACCTGCCCCAGTCTTAAACCCTAGGACTCCATTTGTCACATGCCATCCTGGAAGGTGCCGCTTTCACTGTCCAAAGTGGCTCAGTTTAGGAAAAATATTGTGAGCTACCCTACCTAGGCTGCATCTCTTATAAATTGATTACTTCCTGTGTGTACGTGTAGCCCAAATTCTAGCTTTACAGCGTGTGCTCAACAAATAGTCAAACCTAGATAAGATGCCATTTCTGTCACATCTCAGGAGGTGAGGCAGTGAGGGAGCAATTGGTGAGACTTGGGCTCTGGGTGGCAAACCTGGGCTCAGCCCAGCTGCGTGACCTTGGACTAGTCACTTTGGCCTCTCTGAGCCTCATTTAAGCTCATCTGTAAAGTGGGGATAACCAAGGATTCTTCCAAGGTTACAGGGATACCATGAAAAGAGAGGTAGAAGGTACCAACATGGGTTTGCTCTGACTACCCAGCAGACATGGGATTTTAGCCTCCACATTTTTTAGAGCAGCATGGATTTCCACGGCGTGTACAGTCTGTGTTTGCCCTGGGATAAAGCCTATTCAACTGTGACTTCAATGACTCACTTTGCAGTTGCCTGCCTAGTGCCTTTTCACATGCACAGGGCTTTTGTTTGCTAGCAGTTAAAACTAGCTGTCCAGGCACCATTGTAGCTTATATCTATGTAAACCACTTAATCCCTCACAATAATCCTCTGTTTACAAATGAAAGAAATTAAGGCACAGAGGTTAGTTAACTTGACCAGGATCACTCAGCTGGCTAGTGACAGGGCAGCTGGGTGAACCCAATCAGTCTTGCTTAAGAGTCCAGCCTCTCCAGCAACTCCCTCTGTCCTGGGGTGCTATCCCTCCCACCACTGACCCCCACCTCTGCCTTTGCCTGGATAACTCCTACCCACCCCTTTGTGCCTTATTGATACCACCTCCTCCAGGAGACCCTCCTGACTGCTCAGCCTAAATCACAATTTCCCACCCACGTTACCTATAGAATAATTGCTCACCCCACCCTCCCATTTCTTCCAGGCTAAATTCAGTTTGTTATTCTCTATTTATCTGATCATTTGCCTTCCCTGCTAGACAGTGCATTCCAGGAGGGCAGGGGCTATTTATATATTCACAAAACAGTGGCAGACACGTGCAGATGCTCAATAAGTATTGAAGGAGGAAGGAATGAATGAAAGGGAAGAGGAGGGAGGAACTAAACCTAGTTTAGCCCTAGGAGCTGCATCTGACGGTGTTTCATTGTCCTGGGACCCGACCAGGGGTCTGCGTGGTGTCTGGTGGGACCCTTGTGCCCATGACTGACTGCATCAGTAGCCCAGCAGACCCAGCCCCAGGCCCTGGGGCAGGGACACCCAATGGGCAAGGCCTGAGTGGCGGAGCCCAGGGCGGGTAGGGACCAAGCCCTCATTAGCCTGTGCTTTCCTCTCTGCTTCAATCCTCCCATCCCCCAGCCAAGCCCAGGCCCTCCCTTCTCCCTTCTTCTTTTCCTTTCTGAGATGAAACGGTGAAATGATTTTTCTACTTGAACAGTTTTCAATTAAGATTAAGAAAATGTGGTCTGCAGTCACTCGGCAAAGAGGCCCTGGCAGCCCCTGTCCCTTCAGGGACTTGGGTTTCTAAGCCGTTGACGGAACTGATTCTGGAATGAAGGAGTTTGAAAGAGGACTTCTCATACCTCTGCCTTCCCCACCCAACCCTCAGCCTCATGACTTGGCCTCCTCATCTTCCCTGGATAAAGGGCCGGGATCTCTGGAATCGAACAGATCTGGGTGGGTTCAGAGCTCTAACCAGTGCAAACTGTTTAAGCTTAGGCAGGTCCTCTACCTCTCACAAGAGCTTTTCTTACCGTCTATAAAGTAGGTCAGCGGCAAACCCTCTGCTGGTCCCTGCTTCCCAGATCAAGGGTCTCCTCCTGGTGTCCCAGACTGTGGAAGAATAAACAGCAGGGTGACACAAAGATGTTTAGCTGGGGTAGGACAGAGATGGGCGAGCCTCCGAAACCCCAGGGCCAGGGCAGAAAGAGACAGGAGGCTGTGAGGAGGCTTAACTGGTACAAGAATACAAGAATAGATGGAAGTGGAGAGAATTTAGGCGAGTGGCTCACACCTGTAATCTAGCACTCAGCCTGGGAGACAGAGCAAGACTCCATCAAAAAGAAAAAAGAATAGATGGAAGTGTCAGGGTGACTTTCAAGGGCTTGACCAGAGGTCCAGTCAAGGAGCCAAAAGACAAGCAGGGCATCTATCGTGTCACTGGGCAGAGGAGGAAGGGAGACAGAACTCTGAGGCCGCTTAATTCCCTTCTAATTCTGATAAACATCCCTGGCATAGATTCTATGCTGTTTGAGGAAATGTTCGTTTCAAAATGGAAATTAAACTTTTTTTATGTGGATGAATGAAAGGCATGTACAAATTGTAGTTAATCCTGGGGTCAGGCATGCCGGGTCTCACTTTCCTGCACCTCACAATAGTAGTTTTGTGATCCTAGACAAGTTACTCTCAACTTCTCTGAGCCTCTCAAAGTAATGTAAATTTTCATACTCCTGGCAAAAATTCTCTTGTAAAATCCAACTTTATTGGAGTGGGTACATATGATAAAACTTATCATTTAAAAGTGTACCTTTCAGTGAGTTTTAAAATTTATACAACCATGTAACTACCACCATGATCAAGAAAATAAGCTTTTTAAAAATGTTTTTGAGACGGAGGCTCGCTCTGTCACCCAGGCTGGAGTGCAGTGGTGCAATCTTGGCTCACTGCAACCCTCTGCCTCCCGATTTCAAGCAATTCTCTGCCTCAGCCTCCCAAGTAGCTGGGATTGAGGTGCCTGCCATGATGCCCAGCTAATTTTTGTATTTTTAGTAGAGATAAAAGGATTCCTTGTTGGCAGGTTGGTCTTGAACTCTTGACCTCAAGTGATCTACCCGCCTTGGCCTCCCAAAGGATGCTGGGATTACAGGCATGAGCCACCGTGCCCAGCCTACAAAGATGAACATTTTAATCATCTGAAACATGCTTTTTGTGCCCTTCCCAGTCCCTTCTGATTCTTTTAATATAAAAACAATAAGTTCTTCACCCCATGACAACAAATTTGACAACAAATAAGCATCCGGGAGGTGTTCAGTGCATACTGTGACTTAGCCTATCTGCTCCCCTGCCCCTGCTCACACAGGAGACACTGTTATATTGGACCCAGTGACACAACTGTCCTTGTTAGGAAGCATAGCATGTGATGGTTCCCCCAACACGAACTCTCAGGCTGGTAAGCCCACTAGACAGCCTGTCTTTCCCCACAGGGACAGCAGCAGCTGGCACAGGCCTCCCCTAGACCACTTTCACTGCATGTCTTCCTATCCCAGCACCTCCAGCAGGGGCTGTGAGCCTCTCCGGGGAGGACCTGTGTCTGCCTCAGTATCATTCATATTGACTCCTCAGTGCCCAACAGATTGCCACAGCACACATTGGGTGCTCAATAAGGGGGGTATGGAATGAATGAATGAGAAGGAGATTGCCAGCCAGAGGACCTCCGATGAAGTGTGAGGGAACATCAAATGCCTCATGGGAGTTACTGCAGATCCCTTTGCCAATGTCACCACAGCTACTGTTATTCAATATTCTTTAAATTAGCTCAGCTAGTTTTTATTCTCTCTACTTTGCCTCGCAGCAGAGAAATCAGATCCATCTGTAACCCCTGTAGCACTTTGGGAGGCTGAGGCAGACAGATCGCCTGAGGTCAAGAGTTCCAAAGACCAGCCTGGCCAACATGGGTGAAACCCGTCTCTACTAAAATATAAAAATCAGCCAGGCATGTTGGCACATGCCTGTCTAACTACTCAGGAGGCCAGGGCAGGAGATTTGCTTAAACCAGGGTGGAGGTTGCAGTGAGACGAGATCATGCCACTACGCACTCCAACCTGGGTGACAGAGGCAAGATCCGTCTCAAAAAAAAAAAAAAAAGGAGAGAAAGAAATAAAGAAATCAGATCCATGACATCATGGTTGATATGAAATATATATATGGAGCTTAATTTGTGCATTTATTGGGGATTTTTTTTCTCCATTTCATTACCACAAGGAACTTTATTTTTTGTATGATTTCCAAACTTTATGGGAAAGTTAAGAATGTCCATACACTTACTTTTACCCAGGCCTGCCAATTGTATGCATTCTGCCATGTTAGTTTTATCATTCTTTCTCTCTTGCTCTCTCTATATATTTGTACTATATATGTGCAGTCTTTAATTCTTTTGAGACAGAGTCTGACTCTGTTGTCAGGCTCTGGAGCAAAGTGGCAAAATCTCGGCTCCTTTAACCTCTCTATCCCATGTTCAAATTGATTCTCCTGTCCTCTCCAGCCTCCCAAGTAGCTGGACTGCAGGTGTTTGCCACCACTGTAGCTAATTTTGTATTTTAGTAGAGATGGGGTTTCACCATGTTGTAGGCTGGTCTCAAACTCCTGGACTCAAATGAATCCTCCACTTGGCTTCCCAGTGCTTTTGGGATTATAGGCATGAGCCAACATGCTCCATGGTTAGACAGGGAGTCTCACTCTCTGTTGCTGAGGCTGGAGTGCAGTGGCTCTCAACTCACTGCAACCTCTGCCTCCCAAGTTCGGCAATTCTCATGTCTCAGCCTCCCAAGTAGCTGGGATTACAGGTGTAAGCCACCACACCCAGCTAATTTTGTGGTACAGTGAGACGGGGTTTCTCCATGTTGGCAGGCTGGTCTCAAACTCCTGACCTCAGGTGATCCACCCCACCTCGGCCTCCAAAGTTCTGGAATTACATGCCTATTTTCTAATATACACTTGAAATCAATGCTGCAGTAGATTGTATTATTATTCAGCAATACTCATGCCCCTCCTTACCAGGTGCCTCCCCACAAAGGTGTATGCTTCCCACCCGCCGTCACCATGGACTGTGCTTCTTGACTTGCTTTGTAATGAAATTGACAGAGACTGTGGGTGCACTTTCTGAATGGGAGCACAGGCATTGTGGGGTTCTGCCATTTCCTTCTGCTGCGTGTTACCAGCATGTTCTAGAGCAGAACCCCTTCAAATTGGTTCCCAAGATGACAGCGTGGAGCAGAATCAGGCAGACCCAAAGCTACACACAGGTAGCCCAGAAGTAGCATGCAAATAAATAAATCCTTATTGGTGAAAGTCATTGCCAGAGTTGAGGGAAAGATCGTTTGATACAGCATAAGTTTATTTAGAGTTGATGGATGCAAAACGTTTCGCTCCTTAAAAATAAAAATGTTAGATACCACCACAAATATACAGCATTTGAAACATAGCATTTAGCCAAAGTAGCAGGTGGAATCCCCATTTATTAGAGGGAGGAACCTGGGGCTATAATGGTTCAGTAGTTTTGCCCAAAGCCTCTCTGCTGGACAAGGCAGCAGAGAGATGATTTGGAGTACCATTCTCTAGGGGTCTCAGTCTGGTGGACGGAGCAGCGGAATTTTCCTTTGGCAAAATAGCTCTGTGGAGATGTCTCTCCTGGACAATCTTTTCTTCTCTCCTTGACGCGCCCAAGTCACCAAAGGGCCCCTCCTGGCTCCATTCTGAACGTTATTCTTGCAGATTGAATACCGAGATAGTTCCCCACATTGCAGGAGTTAGCTGCTGCTACAGTGTTAACCTGTAGAGGGTGCCAGCACTAAGATATTAGCTAATAAGGTTAACACCTTTCGAGTGTTGGTCTCATGGCCGGGACCCACCGGAAGACCAAATGATTTCCAAGGAGCCAGAGGAACCAGGGCCAAGGTGGCAGAAAATTTGGTTCAATTCAACACTTACCGGGCCGGGTCTTGAGCAAGACAGCCACCGAAGCCAATGTGTTTGCGCCTTGAGCTTTGCAGTCTACAGCACTCAGCAGCTTACAAAGCGCTTGCTATCCATCACCTCCCTGCCCTACATCAGCCCAGTGGGGTAAGCTCTACTAGCCCCAGTTCACTGATAAGAAGCTGGAGGCTCTCCAGAGAGAGGAGAAGTGGAGTTACTCCAGTTCACTGCGGTGGGGGTGACAGACACCCGGGACTTGCTCCCCAGGCTACCTGACTCCCAGCCCAGTGCTCCTTTCAGGACCCCCCAAGCCCCAACACAAGTGGGAGAAACCACTGGGGCCAGACCATCTTCTCCCTTCTTGGACCTAAAAATTGACTCTGACCCCGAGGGAGTCAGGGCCAAGAACAGTGAACCACTACATACCCACTGGGGCTCCCTTTCCAAGCTAAACTTCCATTCACCTTTTTTAGACTCAGCTCAGATGGCACCTCTTCCTGGAAGCCCTCCCAGATGGTCATGGGCAGCCTCTTTTGGGGCTGCCACGATGGGGGCATATCTTGATCCTACATTTGCCTTAGAATCACTGTGTCCCCAGTGCCATGCAGGCAGCACTGGAATGACAGAGCTGCTATAAATGCTTGTTGGGTGGATCAATTAATTAATGACTCCATGTTACCAGAACAAACTCATCAAAGAGTGAATTCCACTTACTACCCGCCAAGAGACAAGATTTATACAAAATGTGGTCACTTTAAAATGAAACAAGATGGAAGCTATTCCCGTTTCTTTAGAAAGCCCTATTAATATTTAGCTACCAGAAGTAGTTGATATTTGTATCTTTGTGTCTTTGTGTATAGAATTATTATTGTAAAGACCATATCTACCCACCCAGCATTTCCAAACTATGTTCTTTGGACCAGTGAGTGCTGCAGCATAGGAATAGGGTACTACACAGGAAAGGGCAGATTTCATGGCCAGATATGTTTGGAAAGCCCTGGATTTAAGATGTATCCATTGCAGGACTTCTCAGAACCTTTAAGGGTGGCATTTATTGGGCATTTACTATATTCCAGGCAGTGTGCTAAGCAGTTTGTTCATTACCTCTCATTGGCTTATATTCCTCTAGAATGTAAACTTCTTTGAGGACTGACACCATGTGTGTCTTGTTCCTGTATATCCTGGGGCAAGCACACTGTATCTACTCAATTAATGAATAAACTAACAAATGAATAAATGGCCTGTAGAAGTACACATGTTATTTACTATTTCCATTTGATGGGGAACTGAGTCTGACTACGAAACCTGGGCTTTTTGCTTTCTGTTGCTGCTCATCTTCACTGCTTAGCAACATGCCACAGCTTGAAAGATCTGCGGGACCGGAGTTCTTCCCTACATTTCCAAACCTGGTTGCCTAAAACCTTTCCTAAAGAGGTATCTTGCAGAATGGGATCATGAGGGAACATACCCTACAGAAGTGATCCTCTGGAATCTACAAGCTGGGAGGAGCAGGCCTCCTTGTCTGATTTGTGTCTCCCTAGATGGCCGGTGCATAGAGACTGCAGGGCAGGAGGGAGGGAGAAGCGAGGGGTGGCCCTGCTCCCACTCTACTCTCGGGTCAAGGTCTCCCTAGCTGCATCTCCTCCCTGGTTTCTAGTCTTTGGAAGAGCAGCCTCTCCCTCTGTGGTTCCAACTCCTTCTAGGCAGCCCCAACTCCTGGGCTCTTTCTTGTGACACTGCTTCCTCTTTTGGCCAGGTACGGAGGCTCACGCCTGTGAGCACTTTGGGAGGCCGAGGTAGGAGGATTGCTTGAGCCCAGGAGTTTGAGACCAGCCTGGGCATATGGAGAAACCCCCATCTCTACAAAAATACAAAAACTAGCCAGGCATGGTGGTACGCCTGTAGTCCCAGCTGTTCAGGAGGCTGAGGTGAGAGTTGCTTGAACCTGGAGGTGGAGGCAGCAGTGGACTGTGATCACCAGTGCACTCCAGCCTGGGTGACACAGGGGAGACCTGTCTTAAAAAAGTCCTCCCTCTCTTTGTTTCACTCCACTCTTGGGGTTCTTTCCCTCACAGCATCCTGTTTACTTGTGCAGCACTCACCAAATTCGAGGATGCCTTGATCATCGTGAATATGGTCTGTATCATCTTTTCTGCTATTGATAATCTCCAGCTGCATGAACTCTTGCAAACCACTATCATGATTTTGCTAGATTCATGCTCTCCATGAGCTGCCTGATACAGCACTGACTAATACAATGCATACAAAACAGTATGTAATAATTTCTAAAACACTCACTCAAGCGTCATGAATGTGTTAGCTCATTTTGATCCTTGTAACAATCCCATGAGAGGTGTTCTAATTGCCATCCCGTACACTATGGATGAGTAAACTTCACCTCCATGGAGTGAAGTAACCTGCTCAGGTCATACACAGTTCCTTGAATGGGAAGCTGGGATGTGAGCCAGATACACACTGGGTCCAGGCACTATTCCCACCCCACGCCCCCAGATAACAGTAATGGACAGTTCCTGGGGTCAGGAAGAATCAAACAGAGCCCTTTGTGCCTTTCAATTCCTGGAGCACAGTAGGTTCTAGAGGCCCTTCTCCTTGTCTGGTGGTGAGCTTTTTTAGCCCTGGAGGTATGCAAGGGAGGGTTGCAGCATTTTCTTCACATGTTTAAAAGGAACTTCCTTTTGTTTGGTCCCCTTCGCTAAACCAAAATGAAAATAACTAGAATTTGAAAAAAAAACGGAAGCAAACCTCCTAGCAGTGGTCGTAGGTGAACCAGATGGTGTTTAAGGCTCCCCAGACTTCTCCTCTGGTCCCCTGAAGAGATGAAACCACTTGTAATGTCATCAAGACAAGGTCTTTGGAGATCCCTGATGAAATACCACCTCTGCCATGAAGCTGCCCAGGGGCCCCAGCAGAAAGGAGGAATTCCCTTTCACATAGCTCGGCATCTTTTTATCTCTACTGAATAGAGGCCAAGCTTGCATTATCTGGTTTGTGTTTGGTCTTCTATGGCCTGCTGGCCTGGAGCTCCAGGGAAGATAGAAACTGATATCAATGCACAGACCTCCTTTATAGCCCAATCCAGTACCTTGTGCAATAGATACTCAATAAGTGAATAAGTGTTGGGTGAATAGATAAATTTCGTCGATAAGATAGATAAAAGAAAAATTAAAAGAAGAAAAGAGATAAATTAGATAGAGAGGAAAGGATAAACAGATCAGTCGTCGTTTCGTCGATAATAAAAATATAGATGTCGATGCGTCGCGTCGTCGTCATATAGATAGATAAGTCGAAAATACCAAATATCGTCTCGGTAATTAATAAAATGTAAAATATCGATCGATAAATGCGATCGTCGATCTCGAAGCGTCGTCGATAAAGAATCCGCCGACCGTCGATAGATGAATACGTCGTCGATAAACAGATCGTCGATAGACTTCGAAATTAAAATATCGTTCGACCACTGTCATAAAACAAAATACTATGCTCGGCTCAGAAATCTATTTGGGGCCCACAATCTGGCTAGAGGTGGGCTTGCCACCATATTTATATGGTCTTATGTAAAGAACACTTTACATAAGATTGAGAAACTAGCTATTGCCCATGTGAAAGAAGTAGAGAAGTGACTGGGGAATTATGGACAGCTAAAGCCCTGCAGCCACCACTGCAGGTGTGTCTATAATCACCTAAAATGGTAAGATTCTGAAAATCTGTGGCCCTAAGAGATTCAAAGGTTTTAAAGTTCTGTGTCTCTAAGACTTAGACTTGAAGATTCTGTGTCTTTAGAATATGTCACCAATATGAGCAACATGCTCTGTACCAGGCATTGTTGTAAGCACTTTAGATACAAAGGGTGGTTCCTATAATCCCCACAGCCACCCGTGGTCTGAACACTATACATATTACCACCCTCATAATGAGGCACAGAGATGCTGGGTGTTTGCCTTAGATATACAGCTAGTAGAAATTGGGGAACTGGGATCTAAGACAATCAGGGTTAGGCGGGGATCCAGAGTCCCTGCTTTTTTAACCACTGCACAATCCTGCCTCTCAAGGAATGGGGCTGTATGCATCTAAGTTTGAAGATTCAGCATTCAAGAATTGAAAGGTCTGCAATTCTGAGGCTCTAGCGTCTCCACACAGGACTCTTCAGATGCTGAAGGAGGAGAGAAAAGGAGGGAAGTCTGGCTGGCTCCTGCGAGCACCAGCCCTGCTGATGTCCAAGGCACTTAGCCGTCTCTTCCTCATTTAACCTTGGGGAAAAAGCATTTGTGGCAAATAACAGGCATGAGGGTGTACTGGCCACTCACTCATTCCGGAGCCTGATGGATGGGGTTTACATGGGGCCCCCCGACCTTATTGTGTGTACTGTTATCTGCTCAGCCAGGCTGTTAAATCACGCCATTCGACAGCTTGGCGCACCTTCTGGGACTGCGTCAGCCGAGCCACCAGCATCCTGGGGAGGAAGAAGGGGGAGGTGATGGGAGGGTAGGGCAGGGGAGACACAGAAAGGGCCAAGGGCTCAGTGTAGTACCATCCCAGGCCCAAGATTCCAGCCCCAGAGGTGGCACTAAGTCTGGGTACCATGGGCCATGCTGTGTGACCTAGACTAGTCCTCTCTGAGCTGTAAAATAAGATTAAGCTTTGCCAGAAACCTGGGGGTTGTGCTTTCCTCCTTCTCGTACTCCACATCCAATCACCAGGTTCTGTCCATTCTACCTCCCACAGTCTGTCATAGATACACCCATTTCTTACCAACAACCTACATAGCCACCCTGGTCCAGGCCACCATCATCTCTGTCTGGTTTGTTTTTGGCCTTCTACCTGGGTTCCTCCTCCTGCCACTATGTTCCATTCTTCACGTTTGCAGTTCGGGGGTTGGTGACTGGCCTCGCAGTGCACAGCACATTCATGATGCTGCCAGGAATGCGTCCCAGCATCACGCCCAGAAGTCCAGTGCTACGGCAGCCAGAGGGATCTCCTATTGCAAAATGAGATCACATCACTCTCTGCTTAAAACCACTCTAATAGCTCCCTGTCACTTAGAAATAAGTCAAACTCCTTGCCCGGGGCCCCTGCAAACCTGGCCTCTCCCACCCTGTCCATCCTCATGTCACACCTACTTGGCCCTCTTGTTGTGCAAGTTTCAACGCGCCCACCATCCCTTTTCCACCTCTTGGCCTTTGCATGCTGTTCCCTCAGATCGCGAACACTCTTCCCCAGCCAGCACAGTGGCTGGCCAGCTCCCTCATCTGCAGCTCTCAGCTCAATTGCTACCCCCTCAGAAAAGTCTTGCCAGCCGGAAATTACTACTCCAGTTCCCAATCTCACTCTATCCACATTGAATTATTCCTTTTTCTGGAACAGTTGCAACCTGAAATTGTGTTGTTTGTTTCTTTGTGTGTTTATTGTCTATCTCTCCCACTAGAATGGAAGCTCAAATGTTATGGGTTGTTGTCTTACTCACTACTGTGTCCCTAGTGCTTCCTCAGTACAAAACCACACCCACCTTCTCTTCACCCAGGGCCTTTGTGCCAGCTGTCCCTGCCTGGAACTCTCTTCTCTGCCTGTTTAACCCCTACTCACCTTCTAGCAGATCTATGTCAGGGGCATATTTTGCAAAGATAGTCCTGGCGTCTTTTATCCTCGTGTTCTTTGCCAAAATATGACCATGAGCTTTGGGAAGGGGTGGGGCCCATGTTCCCTGCCCTTGATTTGGGGCAGGCTATGACTGTTTGTGGCCAATGGGATGCCTTGTAGAGTGACACGGGACACTTCTGGAAGGAGGTCAAGGACATTGGCTCTGGAGCCCTAAGCTACATTTAAGCAGCATGACTGTCCTGAGGGATGCCATGCTATGAGGGAAGCCAAACTGGCCTCTGCCAGAAGGCCACATGGAGAATCCCTGAGATCACTTACAGAGAGGAAAGAGATGTCCAGCAGCTTCCAGCTGCTCCAGCTCAAGCCCCCTCATCTAACTGAAACCTCATATAGAGAACCCCTGAGTTACAAGCTGCACAGCAAGCCCTTCTGAATCCTGATCCACAGAAACCACAAGCATCAACAACGATTTGTGGTTTTTAAGCTACTAGGTTCATTTGTTATACAGCAGTAAATAATCAGAACAAGATCTCAGCTCATGTACCCACCTCCTAGGAAGCCCTCCATAACTAGGAGCACTAGGTCAGGACCCTGTACTTCCATTTTATTTTATTTTTACTTTAGGCCCCAGATACAGGGTCCCCACTCTGTTTCCCAGGCTGGAGTGCAGTGGCATGGTCGCCTTCGCTGCAGCCTCCATCCCCAGCAAAAGCGATCCTCCCACCTCAGCCCTCCGGTAACTGGGACTTCAAGGTGTAAACCATGGCCAGCTAATTTTTAGTTTTTGTAAAGAGGCAGGTCTCCCATGTTGCCCAGCTGGTCTAGCACTCCCTGGGCTGCACTCTGGGCTCAGCTGATCCTCCCACCTTGGCCTCCCAAAGTGCTGGAATTATAGGTGTGAGCCATCATGCCTAGCCCTACTTTTCTTTATAACATATAGCACAGTTGGTAATTACGTAGTTATTTATGTGATGGCTTGATTTTTTGTCTCTCTCTCTCTCATTTAAATATAAGCTCTGGGAGGGAGAGAATCATATCTTGTTCATCATTGTATCCCCAACAGTGAATAGTGCCTGGCACATAATAAGTG
This sequence comes from Hoolock leuconedys, assembly GCA_023748175.1. NCBI lineage: Eukaryota > Metazoa > Chordata > Mammalia > Primates > Hylobatidae > Hoolock > Hoolock leuconedys. The sequence continues at coordinate 22,738 of JAKGGE010000087.1, forward strand.
TGAGAATACCACTGATGATAATTTCACTAAGTTACTGCAACCACCCTGTAATGCTGGCTTTATTATCTCCATTTTCACACAAGGCTTGAGATTCAGAGATGTTCTCTTCTTGCCCAAGGCCACACAGCAGAGCAGGATCCTAGTCTGATTCTCTCGACTTGAAAGCAGAGCCCACCTCCTGACAGGTGGAGGGGATGGGGGTACTAGCCTGAGGTCCTCTAAGTGGTAGCTGAGAGGGCCACAGATGTCCTTTATGCCAACCTTCTGTCTTACCCTTGCAGGAGAGGCCCAGAGGAGGGAAGGGACTGGCCCAAGGTCACACAGCTCATCGACATTCAAGGTGGGACAAGACCCGAGGGGCCCCATTCTTGCAGAGCTCCTCTCCTGCACCCTCAAACCTGCCTTCAGCGCCTGCCATGCAGGCCCAGGACTAGACTCCAGGAGGGACAGACACAAGAAAATCAATGGTCCCTTTGGGAGAGGAAAACTCAAATGTCTACATGGTAAGGGGACAAGCAGAACAATTTATGAAAGGGATCAACTGGGTTCCAAGACAAGCATAAAGACACTTTTCATGACAAGCCTTGTGGAACCCTCGAGATATCCTTTCACAAGAGGAAACTGAGGGCCCAGAGATTAGGACAACAATCTCATGAGGCACATGAGCTGGGATCTTGTTCTGATTATTTATTGCTGTATAACAAAATGAACCTAGTAGCTTAAAACTACAATCATTGTTGATGCTTGTGGTTTCTGGATCAGGTATTCAGGGGCTCTGCTGTAGGTCACCAGACTTACAGTACCAGCTCAATTTGAATCCAGAGTTGTCTGTCTCCAGGATGCCCTCAGTGTGTGCCAGCCTGTCTCACCAGGCTAAGGGAACCTCAAGGCCATGGGGGAATGGAGCCAGGTGATGGCTCATGTCTGTAGTCCCAGCTGCCCAGCCAGGGCCAAGGTGGGTGGATCCCTTGTGAGCCTAGGAGTGGAGACCAACCTAGACAGCCTGATGAAGTAACTCTGCAAAAATATAAAAATTAGCCAGGCATAGTGTTACGTGCCTGTAGTCCCAGTTACTTGGGAGGCTGAGGTGGGAGAATCACCTGAGCCTAGGAGGTAGAGGCTGCAGTGAGCTGTGATTGCATCACTGCACTCCAGCCTGAGTGATAGAGGCCCCATTTCAAAATAAAATTAAAAAATAAGGATTGGGGGCTGGGCACGGTGGCTCATGCCTGTAATCCCAGCACTTTGGGAGGCCGAGACGGGCGAATCAGGGTGGGGTCGAGACCATCCTGGCTAAGGCGGTGAAACCCCGTCTCTACTAAAAATACAAAAAATTAGCCGGGCGTGGTGGCAGGCACCTATAGTCCCAGCTACTCGAGAGGCTGAGGCAGGAGAATGGCATGAACTCGGGAGGCAGAGCTTGCAGTGAGCCAAGATGCAGCACACTGCACTCCAGCCTGGAGCAGCAAAGAGGGAGTGAGACTCAAGTCTCAAAAATAATAATAATAAAATAAAATAAAATGGGATTAGAGATTACAGAGGCTACGGAGAACTCAGCACCAGGAGCAACCTGAGTTAGTCCTTGAAAGAAATGAGTGTGGTTTCCAAAGACTGAGCTAGGAAGCGTGTTCCAGCAGAAGGCAGGGTGTGTGGGCAAAGAGTCTAGAGGTGGGCCCGAGGGGCCAGCAAGTCTGGTGGCCCAAGCTGCAGGGGAGCAGCTACGGAGTTGAGGCTTGGAGGGTGGACTGTGCTGTTCCTGCCCCTCCTGCCTCTGCAGCTGCACCTTCCCTGGCAGCCACATCTCCCATCCACCAGAGCAGGAGTGGAAAATGAATGCGATCTGTTATGAAGCCCATGGCTGTTTGCCAGCAACACAAGGCACTCCGGCGGGCATTTCCAGCATCTAATGGGATATTGTTGTCATTTTCCTCCAGCTGGAGCCATTACCGCCAGGAATGGTGCTCGTCACCCTCCCTCCCCCAGTGATGGCCCTTGCCAATGTCATGCTGAGGATGGCTGCAGGTGTCGTGGGCGGCACGCTACCAGCCTCTGGACCTGGGCTTCAGAGAGTGGCAGGGCAGGGGAGTGGCGGGCAGCCCACCCTGCCAATATAAGGCTGCTGGACCCACACCCTCCAGTGGGATCTAGCTTCTCTTGGAGTTGTTGCCCTTGGTGCCAGCCATCCTGCCAGGTGCTGAGAATCCTCCATGGCTCCTCATTTACCCTGCAGACAGAGCCCCATGTTCCATCTGTCAGCCAGCCCTCTGGACTTTGGCCCTGCCCACCTTCCCAGCCTTGGGTCTGGCCTCTTGTGTGTAAGTTCTGGAATCGAACCAGGCCTGGTCTCGTGTGCTCGTCCCAGATTGACTCGATCCACCTGTCCCTCTTGCTCCAATGAAGAGCCGGCTGCTGTCTTTGGCTCTTCTTCCCAGCTGCCTAAGTTTCCCCAGGTGAGGGGACCCCAGCCTTCTGCAGACACCCCATCAAGCCTGTCAAGCTGCAGCAGCTGGCGCCCTGGGTCCAACTCGATCTGAGGGAGGCTCTCCACCACTTTCACATTCAGATACAGAGCACCATGCGCTTAGGGCAGGATCAGGCTTCCTAGTGGCTTTCTGGAGGGGCGAATAAGCTTAGCCTCCTTGCAGCAAATCGGGAACATCGACAATCATGAGCCAGGAAGGGCCATGAACAAATGGACTGTTCCAAAAATGGGGAGGTTCCACATGGCTTGTGTATCTACCACTCCAAGTGACCCAGCACCCAGTTGCATTGGCTTTCCGAAAAGATATGTTTCTATGGCCAGCTCAAACATAGCTCTTTGTGTTGCTTCCTATTCCTCTGTATCTGCAACCCTGTCCCCCTCATTTCTTGCTGCCCAAAATTGCACCTCCCCATAAAGTATGGCGCTGCTCCAGACTTTGGCTGTTTTGGAAACCAGGCTAAGCCACCTGGTTCAATCCCAACTTCATCCATTATTTGCTGAAGATCTGAGACAAGTTAATGAACCTCTGAGCCTCAATGTCCTCAGCTATAAAATGGGTGATGATTAATCTCCACAATGTTGTTGGAAGTACTCACGAAAATCAGGAATGCTTGCATTTTCCTCCACTTTGTGCCCACAACCTCCCCTTGCATCAAACACTGGCATGTACTATTTTCTTCGTCAAGAACACTCTGCAGCCTTGTTCATCCCCTCATGTTTACCTTACACACCTCCTTCTGGGGGACAGTCCCTCTCCCAGGATGGGTCAGGGCCTCTCTGCTAGACCCACAGTGCCCTCTGCTTTTGCTAGTGATTTCACTGAACATTGTACTGCGTTTGTGCATCTGCCTCTGTCATTGAACTGAGAAACCCATGAGGGCAGGGCTGTGTTTTGCTCACTGTTATACCCCTTATTGCCCAGCAGAGTGCCTGGAATATGAGTATGTGAGCAAAGAGATGAATGATCTTATTTAATTCTTGCCTAGCTGTGTTTGTAGGGATTATCTCCATTTTGTTTTCTGATTCATCAATTTCTGCTTTTGTCTTTTAAAATTGCTTCTCTCCATTTCTTTTAATTTACTTTGTTATATTTCTAGTATCTTGAACTGAAATTTTAATTAATTTATATTTAATCTCTCTTGCTTTCTCATAAATGCATCAAAGGCTATAAATTTCCCTCTAGATACTACTTTGCCTGCATGCCATCCAGTTTGGAAATGACATACTCTCATTGCCTTTCACTTCTAAATGGCTAGCATTTTACCTCCTACAAATAATATTATTTCCTACAAATAAGGAGGCCCCGAGAGTCAAAGGGGTGAAGTGGCTGCACAAGGTCATAGAGTGAAAGGAGCAGAACTGAGTTTGAGATCCCATGCACCTCTACCAGGTTTACTCACATTTGGTAGCGTCTTGCAAAACTATGGTACAGTATGCAACCAGGTTATTGACTGACAGCTGGTCAGTCTGGGCTGTAATAAGTACCATAGACTAGGTAGCTTCAGCCACATTAATTTCATTAGTTGGAGGCTGGATGTCTGAGAATAGAGTATCAGCGTGGTTGGGTTCTGGGTGCGAGCCCTCTTCTGGGTTACAGACTGCTGACTTCCCATTGTGTCCTCATGTGATGGAAAGAGCCAGCTAGCTTGGGTATAACTTGTGTCTTCATCTCACAATTCATTAGTTTTGTAGTCCAGGTCAAGACCGTCCTTCTCTGAGCCTCCATTTCCCTCCTCATAATTTGTGCATTATTGCAAATAATGAGAACTCAAACAATGTGAGTGTGAAAATGCCTGGTGCCCAGTAAAGTCGCTCAGCTACTGTTTCCCCATCTACCAAAACCAGGGCTGACACCAGAGATCTCTTGAGTGGAGGTGGGTCCAGCCCTCAGCTCGAGAGATCTGCTGAGGCTGATAAGGTGGTTCGAGGTGTCCTCAAGCCCTCTGGGCAGGCTCCCAGTCTCATCCTACTTGTGCCAACAGCGTGCAGAAGGGGAGGTCAGCTCGGGGGTTGAAAGGTGAGCCATGGGAAAGTTTGGAGATGCTGACCATCAGTTACCCAAGCACGGGGCTGTGTGCACAGCCTGTCTCTGCCCTCTGTTCCTCCCCCACGGCTGTGGCATCCTGGTGAGCTTCGTGCAGCCTCCCACGGAGGGAAGAGCTTGGTCAGGGATTCAGGCAACAGGCTTCAATGTGAGCCCTGTCCCCTGGAGCTGGCAGAACTTTGGGCCTTGTTTTCTGCATTTGTGAAATGGAGGTAGCAATTAGCAGCTCCAGAGGTCCAACAGGGGTCAGAGAAGGAGCGTGAAGTAGTGCGTGGCAATTATTGACAATCCCCAGAGATGCTGGGGCACTGTCACCTGTTCCCACATACACTTAGGGGAGGTACTTTGGAGAAGCCAATCGGAAGAGGGTCCTGTCTTCAGAGCTCCATACATTTAGAGGTGGCCGAGGCTGGAGGGAAACCCCTTTGGGCTTGGTATAATAGTGCTTCAGGTTCAAACCATGCATTGATCTTAGGAGAGTTGCTTACTTCTCTGAACTTGGTTTCCTCATCCATACAATGGAACCTAACATTCCTCTAAGACAGAGCTTCCAGTAAGATAATAATAGGGTTGAAGGTGCTGCATAAACTGTAAAGTCCCTGTTCATAAGATATTGCTCTCATTGGCCAGATATTCCAGAGCATCACTACAAACACAGCAGGCCCACCGGTGCTAAGAAAAAGGTGGGAGGATGTTGACTGAACCCCTCGGGTACCAGCCTCCTTCTGGAGGTTTCACTTAAATTTTCCCCGATGAGTGGCAGGGCTTGATACAGAGTAGGGACTCAGGGGTTATTCTCATCTCAGCCTTTTCCATGTTTTACATAAAGGGCCTGCTTTAGAAGGTGGAAGTGACTTGCAAGATCCTGGCGTTGGGGAGCTGGGATTTTCACCCATCAGGATAGGTGGTGGCTGCAGGGATCTGAGGGGTCAAGAAATATTTCAGGAGGGCCAGGGACACCCAGGCCCTGGGTTTCTTCCCCTGCTCTTCCCTGGAACCCTCTTGGGAGACCAGGGGTGGGCATGAGGGTGGAGCCAGAGACAGGTGGCCTCTGCCCATCTCGGCAGGGAGTGTGGGTCTGAGTGCATGGTCAGCACCCAGTTCCCCCTGACATTCTGTATAAGCTTCCCAGCATCTCCCACCTGAAATATCAGCCTTTTGGCTGCTGCTTTCACCTTCCTGTCCACATCCAAGCCACCTCAGACAGACATGTTAAATCCCAGTGGGCCATGCCCCACCTGCTCAAAATCCTTCAGTGGCACCCCCACACCTCTGGGACAGGGTTCAAATTCCTCCTCCAGCATTTGGGGATCCCCTGATCTCACCCCTCCATCTCCTCTCCTTCCTCATCTCCTGCCCCCACCAAACACACACACAGAAGGGATCCTGCAGCTCCTCCCACACCTCGTGCCTTTGCTTCTGCCATTTCCTCCCTCAAGAGCTGGAGCTCCGGGATGCCAGCTCCTGCACTGCTGCTTCTGAGACCGTGTCCTTGACCTTCCACATGGGATCACTTCCTCCTTTCCTGGGACCCTCGACGCGTGGTTTTCTTTCTCGATTAGAACACTTGCTTACTTGCTTTCATTCTGGGCTGTGTTGTAGTAGTGATACTTGGGTCCCATGGCCATCGTCATGGAGCTCCCTAGTCACCACTGCACTGTGCTAAAGCACATTTGAATGCAGGGGCCTCCCCTTGCTCCCCTGGCAGCAGCCATCCCAGCGGCAGATCGAAACAGAGGCTTAGAGGAATTAAGCTCCCAGTGTCACACCAAGTAAACCCAGGCATCCTGACTCAATCAGTGTCGTAATTCCTTGGTGCACCACTTCACTGCAAGATCCCTCACTTCAAAGGGAGGCTGTGTGGTCATTAGACTCACCAGCACTTAACCCCATGCCCAGAACAGGTAGCTTCATTTGATTCACCTCAATTGTGTTTTGAATGAAATATTAAATAATAAGAGTGCATGAGTGGATAACCACATTCTATGCTTACTGAGCACCTACTATGTGCTGCTGGGCACTGTTTTTAGGTGCTAGGAATAGAAACAGTAAACAAAGCAATTACAAATCTCTGCCCTCAGAGAGCCTAGTGTGGAGAATCAGTCTACTTGCTGGAAGAAACAGACAACAACAAAAGTAAGTAAATCAATTTTTCAAGCATGTCAGAAGGTGACAAAGAGCTCTGGAGAGAAATAGAGTGGGAGGAATGAGGGGCAGGAATGTGAGCCTCAGGTGGAGTCCACAGTAGAGGTGAAAGGTCTATTTTGGGGTCCTCAGGTGCAGTTCACAGTAGAGGTGAGGTCCTATTCTGGGGTCCACCAGGGGAAGCTGATAAGAAGGAGAGCTCTCTAGCCAGCAGGTGAAAGGACAGAGTCGCAGAGTGCTGGGTGGAGGTGGGTGAGGCCAGGGGTGAAGTCCCACTCCTGCTCCCCTACTCTCCTTGCCCTCACTCTCCTTACCTCCCTACCTGAGGTGTCTAACGGAAAAACAAGAAAAATGGCCCAGGGAGGAGCCATCCAACCTCTCTGCCTTGGCACTAAAAGTAGCAACATGATGGGAAATATGGTGGCACCCAGGTGGAATTACCACTTTCTCATTGGCCTTGTTTATGGTCCTCACTGTCTTCCTCCTGCCGCCAGCCCAGGGCTGGGAGGGAGGGAGAGGGGCTACTATCTGCCTGCCTGGCACATGTTGAATTTGGGGACAGCATCCCGAGAGGAGGGGCACGGACTTTGGGACCTGGATCACTGGTTTTCATCTAGCAGTCCCAGTGCTAAGATCACCTCCTCTAGGAAGTTTCAAATATCCCAGATTTACTCAAGGGGAGTGGGTGTGTAGGAGAGGGACTAACCTTTAATGAGACCTCTGTGTGCCAGGCATTTCGTGCATCTAATTTCTTTCAATGCTGACAATCATCCCTGTGCTCCACTTTAAAAATAAGGAAACTGAGGGCTCAGAGGGTTAATTGGACCCAAAGGTCAGCAGCAAGTTAAAGATCAAGAACTCAGGTTAGTCGCGATTGAAGGTCTTCACTTTTTCCCTCTGGACCTCCCTGAGCTCCAAGGTCACTTTTATCTCTTACATCTCTTAGCAAGTCCAGTGCAAATCATCCAGTAGCTGCAGACAGGGTGGCGTGGTGGTTAGTAGCAGGCTGTAAAGCCAATCAACCTTAAGTTATACTTGTGGTTATTGCCTCATCATAGGTCTGAGACCTCGCCAAGTCTCTTTTCCCTTTCTGGGCCTCAGTTTCCCAGCTGAAAGGTGGACTAATAATAACTCTTGTTGATAAGCGGATGAGATTCCAGGCAAGAATGTCTTTGGAGAGGCCCTGTTTAAAGACAGCATAGTTGTGGCATAATCCAAAATCCAGGAGGGTTAAGAAGAAAGAAGCTTTTATTGTTCCAGCAGCAACAATGTCTTTACAGCAAACTTCACCTGTTTACAGTCCATTAGAAGCCATTATTGCTGTGTCTGGGGCAGATGCACACCCCTGACCTTGACGCGTGTCTGACAGCCCCAGGCAGCAATCTAGGCAGCAGGAGTCATTTGGCAGTGTTTAAGGGCCACAGGGGCTGGGAGCCTCTTCCAGGGCCCTTCTCCCTCCCAACTCCTGGGCCCACAGCTTCTGCCAGCCAGAAGACTTAAGGAAGAGGTGCCCAGCCTGGATTCAGGTGCTCAGACATCCCAGCTCTCTTGGGGTCTCCAGAACTACCACCTTGAGTTTGCAACCTTAATAGGTTAACTGTGGTGAGGAAAAAACACATAGACAGCTAGGCCTGCGGACCTCAGAGCCAGATCCATCCTGCCCTTGCATCCAGAGAAATGAAGGAACATGCCCAAGGTCAGAACAAGACCTTGTAGAATGAGAATGGAGCTCTGGGACCCACAGCCTAGTCTTTGAGATGCTAATGATTGGAATTTCAGGCAATGAACAGTGGCTGTTGGCAGTAGGGTTGGGCAGACAGTGGGGCTGGGCACTTAGATCATGTTGCATAGGCAGCTGCCACCTCTAGCTTCAAAAAAGGCAGAGGCTGGACATGGCTGGCTCCAAGCCAAAGCTTCTTCCTGCCAGCTCCTAAGTTCTGTGAGGAACAGGAGGGTCCTGAGAGAGGGAGAGTGGTGGCCACAAGATTCAAAATCCAGCAAGTTTGTCTCAAGCCCTTTCTCCCCAAACTTTCCCTATTTTGCCGGAGCCATTTTATGGATTTCTCCAAAAATTTCAGTGCCCCTCAGGCTTTTTCTTCATTCCCCTTCAACCAAGCTATCTGCGGGAAAAAATACTAAATGTCATTTTATACTCAGGGTAAATGACCAACAACAACTCTAAGGCAGTGCTCCCTGCCTTAGAGATGCTCTCATTTTTAGCAGGACTTCCAAAAGCAAGCAAGAGAGCCACCGTCTCCTTCCCCTCCCTAATTATCACCCCTTCTTTCACCAGGGAACTCTTGCCTTCATACCTTCACTCAAAGTCTCTCCTCCTCATTGTACATATGGTCTTAAACTCCCAATTTCTCAATAGATATGTGGTTGGAGTGTTTAAGTCTTGATCGAGGGTCTTTTGGGGTCAAATTGAGTTAGTATTGGGCTAAAATTATGTCAACTTGTCAAGAAAGCTAATGGAGGCGGACCAAGGCCAAATGGAACTGTTAGAATGCCAAATCCAATGGCCTTGAGCAAGCTTGGGCAATGGTACTACCCTAAGCGGCCATTGTTTGTGCCCTATGCT
>JAKGGE010002876.1:0-50911 GCA_023748175.1 Hoolock leuconedys
GGTCTTAAACTCCCAATTTCTCAATAGATATGTGGTTGGAGTGTTTAAGTCTTGATCGAGGGTCTTTTGGGGTCAAATTGAGTTAGTATTGGGCTAAAATTATGTCAACTTGTCAAGAAAGCTAATGGAGGCGGACCAAGGCCAAATGGAACTGTTAGAATGCCAAATCCAATGGCCTTGAGCAAGCTTGGGCAATGGTACTACCCTAAGCGGCCATTGTTTGTGCCCTATGCTATCGGTGGTGGTATTACTACAGGGAGTTGGTTAATAACATCACCAGATTGGTGGTGGTACCACCCACCAATTCAAGGCCCACAATGGTGAATACTTGTTGGAAAGTGGAGTGTTGAATCTCGAATTTTTGATGATGAAACCAATTATTAGTATTTATGATTTATCACGTGTTTTTGAAGTGACATAGGATGCTTGATTAAGGGAGAGACAATTAAAAGCAGAAAAGAATCATGTTAGGCGAGAGAAGAACATGTTAGAAGATTGGACATCAGTGAAGGATTGAGATGGGCTTATCGACAAAAGGCTTGAGCTACAGACTAGGCATCGAGCTAAGAAGAGCAGATGTGCCTTCAGGAAATGCGGAGTTACGGAGGAGGTCAAGCACATTGATTAAGCTGATAAATTACATAAGAAAGGGCGATCTGTAGAAAGAATGGACGAAAACGTCGATGAACCAATGACATGCCGGAACAACATTTCATTAGCTTAGTAATAATTGTCTAAATCAAAGTGGGTTTTAAGTATGTAGGATTAGCTACAATAGCAAGGCATGAAATAAAATAAAAGTCTACGGTCGAAGCATAGTCACGTTGGGAGTTTAAGAGTTCATCATGAAGTCTAAATATTAAATTGAGCGTTCTACCAAAATTTGCTCGAAGTCTAGGAATTTGCCAAAGAAGCTCACCAAAACTCACCAAGAAGATGGTAAGTGAAGTCCAAAATTTGAGTGGGGAGTCCATTGGAACATTCTTGAAAGATTGGCTAGGAAGTTCACTAGAAGGTTGTCGAAGAAACCTAGACTTACAGGACTTGTTAGCTTAGTAAATGAAATTCATAGTTATCACATAAATAGTTTAAATTAGATCAACTCAATTATGGGTCAATTAGGCCCAAGATTAGACTATGTTGGGCTAAGTGCAAGAGCCCAACGGTGACCCAACGGTGGCGTCGTGCGTGTACGGTCAAAACTATGTCGGTGGTGGTATGCGCTGAACTTCGATCTCCAGAGGCGTGAGGCGGTGGTACCACCGGAACATAGTCTCCCAAGCGATAGTACCGCTACAGGTATGGAGTCTTTGCGGGCAATGGGTACCCATGCTTTCCTAGCGGTGTTTTTAGCCCAACATGGCGATGTGCAGCTAGGACAGAAACCGGGGATGCGCAAGGATCTTTTAGGCTCCAAAGTTTGAATCCACTTGGCCGCCTATAAATACCCTCGTCACGAGTTGCTGCTCTATAAAATTTAAGAGCAAAATAGAAGAAAAGCGATGTTGTAATCTCATGAGAAACTCCTCTCAAAGCTCATTATTATTGTAGTTTGAGAGAGAGGTAAGGGGTTGTAAAGGTTCTCTCCCCGAACACATCCAAGAATCAGTTATAAAAATGGTTGATCTTAAGCCCATTGAAGAAAGATGGATTGAGTGGATGGCCGATTTGGCTGATGGAAGGGAATGGGGTGGAGTGATGTAGGTCGTGCAATGAACTACTTATAATTGAGTTTACATTTATGTTTTGCTATTTACCTTAACTACAAACAACCTTACTTTACATCTACTACACTCTTACGTATGCTTTCAGAGTCGTCTTACGGGAAATGGGTTTAATGGAACAAGATTTTGAATTGACATAATTTTATCCTTTGCACTAATTCACCCCCCTCTTAGAAGTAGGCTAGTTTCCTAGCAGTTGATATTAGAGCCGCGTTATTTCTCACATTTAGTTTAACACCCAAGAAAAATAGCTCTTTTTGTATTTCAAGAGGGTTTTCTATCGTTAAAGTCCTCTATGTTCAATGGGATGGATTATGCCAATGAAAACTTGGATAAGAGGTTTGTTGCTTTCCTATGGATTAAACTTATGGAATATTGTTAAGCAGTTTCAAAGTCTTACACTCGATGAGCGAATGGAAAGATTTGGAAGAAGACTTTTTTTCTTTGAATCATAGAGCTATGAGCGGCTCTGGTATTTTATGCTTTGAGCAAAAATGATTTAATCGTGTCTCTATTTGTGAAGCGGCTTTCAATATTTGGCATACACTTAAGGAAATCACACCGCGAAGACACAGAGTAGAGTAAAGGATTAGATACATCTTATGATGCATGATTTTTGAACTATTCGAGATGATATGCGAGACCATTATTGACATGTACACCCATTTTATGGATATTGTCAATGGCTTAAAAGCTCTTATGAGAATGTTTTCAAATCTTAAACTTATTAATAAAGTTTCGATCTCTTTCAACAATTTACTTGGGATCTAGTATTACCATTGAGGCTAAGGATTTGAATACTTTCCCTCTCGAGAAGAACTTCACAGGGTCTGCAGTGACCACAAAATAGGTTGTATGGCATAAAATGAACATGGAAACAACCTTCAAAGAGCGAGAAAGGATTTGACACTTATAACAAATGAAGACCACTTGAGCGAAAGCTCGAGAGTGATGATGACTTTAAACTCTTGACTATAAAAGCTAAAAATTCTTAAAATATGTATCTTAGAACAAATGAACCTAAAAGAAAGTTGTAAAAGAAGAAAAAACACTCAAGGTGGCATGGTACAAATCAAGTTCATCAGAGATATGAAGAATAAAGCGATGAAGATAAAGCGACAAACTTTAGCTTTGATGACTCACCGATAATGAGGTAAACAACTCAAACGGAACTATTTTACTTTATTTTGGGGAGTACTTAATGATTTTTAATGAGTTATTTTTTAAATTAATTAGTAAAAATAAAATAAAAATTATATCATGCTTTTTTTATTTTAAAAATAATCATGAAAATTGTATGTTTATGATAAAGGAACAAAATGTTAGATTTAAATATAATAATAATCCTATGTATGTTTTTAAGAAGAAATAATATGTACCTTAATGATTTCGATTTTTGATTGAAAATGCTTTATGTCCAATGAAATCATGCTTGATGATTTAACTGGTAATATAATGATGTAATGAAAATGTTAAATATTTTGATACCATGATTAATAATTTTATTATGTACATGATGATTTTGTGATTTATTGATCTTGATATTTCTATGATTAAATCTTTTGCACTTTCATTTTAAATGTGATATATGTTTTGATTGGCAAAAAGGGGGACAACGGTATGCTTATATGAAATCAATCACATAAAATGAAACACATAAAAGGGAAAAGTATATTATCATTGGAATTAAAATGATGAATCAAATCTCTTGTTTAAGAAGCCTTATGTTTAATGTGTTATACTTTATTGGTCTTAGCGGTTTTATGGCCGAAATTTACTTTTGATCCTAAGCGTTGATGCATTTTATTTGGCATAAAAAGATAAAGGCATACTTGTATGAAACAAACAACTTCAAATGAAACACATAAAAAGGGGAAATACATTTTCCATCTCTATCTTATTGATTTTTGATAAAAGTTTTTCTATGAATCAAGATTTTGTTTTGAACTCCTATGTTTCTTTTTTATTATTTACTAAAGGAGATTTGTCAAATTAAAATCATGTCATTTAGTATTCATGACTTAATCCTTCATGTGTTAGGATCAAGAGCACTAAGAGGGGGTGAATTAGTACTGTTGGAAAACTTTCGATGATTAAAGCTGCGTTAGGTGTGTTGAAATTAGATTCCGGCGTAAAAAGTCATTTCGTGTAGATAATAACTTTGAAAGCTTACAAAAACATATTTGAAGTAAAGTAAGGAAGGCAGTTTCGATTAAGATAGAAATGAGAATATAAGCATAAAGGCCCGAAAATATGATGTTAAATGCGATAAAGCGATTTCCATCTGCGCCGATTCCCGGAAAATACTTAACTATGAAACCGTTAAATGCCAAATGAAGCGGAAAGCGATAAGCTTCTGAGAGGTTCTGATAAAGATAAGATGTAAGTGTCCTGGCGAGATTTAGAGTGGATTTAGGTCAATCTTGACCTACATCCACTTTTAGCTTCCCTCCGCAGCGAGGAGTCACCAGAAGCGTCCAGAGCCTTCCTTCAATAGGCAAAGGCCAACCACCCTTACAATTTCACTCTTTTTAGCCGGACTTAGGAGACAACCCTTACAAACTTTTCTCTAAATCTCTTGAAAGATCAAAACTTGGAAGAAAGAGGAGAACCGAACTTTGCTTGCGCTTTTGAGCTCTAAAATCCGCGAGTAATATCAAACTTTGAGGGGTGCTTCTTTCATGCAGGGAAAGGGTGGGGTATATAGGCCTCAGAAACTAGTTTAAATTTGGAGCTCAAAATATCTTTTCAGGATTTTTGGGGTCTGGCCACCCACATTTGGGGTGAGTACAGCAGCTGCTTGACTTCCCGGGAGGCCCGAGCCTCTAGGTGGTGCCAGCTTGCTTTGACGATGGTCATTTTGCAGCAGAACTGGGGAGACAGTAGGTTCTGGCTGCTAAGAGGTGGTTGTGGCCGCCCCAATCTGTTTCGGAGGCTAAGCCCAGCGGTGCCAGCAGTAGGGTGGTTGCTTTGTGATCTCACTTTCGGAGGAAGCCCGAGCCCAGTGATTGCTGCCTTTGGCAGGAAATTTGGTCAAATGGGTTGATCCGTTCGACCCGATTTAGGTCTATCAAGAACTGATTGCCCCAGTTAAGTTAATGGGATCACCTCTCATTCCCTAAATTTAATCTGCGTGCTGCTTTATGACATTTTTGAGACATTTGCACAACTTGGCCCGGTGCATTAATGCTTCGGGTGAACTTAGGTGAACATCAGAAATGAACCCATTGTCTCCTATGGACTTGACAAACTCCTAGACTTCTGACGATCCACTTGGCGAGTTACGGCCGAGAAACTGCTGCAGCAAGCTCTCACGGACTTCTCGGTTGTTCCGCAAAACCTCGGCGGCCGTCGGACTTCCGTCCGAACTCACCGGGCTACAATGGCAGTCATAGTCTTGACTCGAGATTAATTCTTACTACATGTCTTTCTTCCATAAATAGTTAATCCTGCATGTAAAACAAAACCCGATGAAAAGAATTAATCTTAAGCAATTAACAAGTTGTTCAACATGTCATTGGTCCTCGGCGTTTAGGTCAGATTATTCGGTGCATAAATTCACTCTCACCGTGGCTTATTGTATTAGGCCGGTGACTCCACAACTCAGATATCCTTTGGTATAATACCCACTCTTCTTGTACGATGCTTTCGAGTCACGGCACGAAGCTATACGTCGTCGTTTAGATCCACCGGCCCGTCTAATCTTTTGACATATTCCTCGGCACAACATGATTTTCTGCTTTAATTGTCGTCTGATCGAAGCATCCGGTGTCACTCAAAGCCTTGAGGAATTAAATCATAAGCATATATCAAGTGGTTTCATCGTCAAAATCACGAGATTCAACATCATGTTCTTTGATATTTTGTCTTTCATGATATAATTTTATGTACAATTCTTTGTATTTATGAAATGTTTCTCTCATCACCCAATTAATTTTTTATATATTCTTAAATGTGATGATATGAGATTATGCATGAAATACTCATGATATCATGTTGATGCATACAAGAAGTTATGATCATGTTGTTGAATCTCAGTTTTGATAATGAAATCAATTATAAATTGTTTAATCTAATAATATATATGTTGAGAAAGTATGCGAGGGTTAACTACAATAGTAGTAAGACATAAAACAAGTGTTGTGTGGGGTACGAATCGAGACCGTTGGGAGTTGAGTTAAGATGAGGAAGCGGGCGTTAAATGGAAGGATGCAGCCGAGAACCAGCAGAAGTCGAAGCTTATAAAGCTGCATTTGGAACTTCGTCAAGCAGTTTATCATAAAGTCCAGAGAACTGCTTAGAAAGTCTGAGGAACATTACCAATAGTTAAGTCGAAGATCGCCGCTTCCTTAGAAAGAGCAATTGACATCACAGAAGACGAGAGTGCTTTGATTATGTCTTAGTTGTGTAGTTACATAGTAGATTGAGTTAGAATTGAGAGTAATCCGCTAGCAATAGGGGGCCAACTGGAAACCCTGCTGAATGGGCGGATTGAACGCCGGTTCGGCACTGAAATCATGATGCAAACTGATGGCACCGCTAGATTTGTGATGTACCCGTAGGAGTCGATGGTGGCACAGCTTGGAAGACTAATCTCCCAAGTGGTTTGAATCGGTATCGCATTTGGCAACTAATGTTTGGGATCAAAGAGCACTAAGAGGGTTGAATTAGTCGTGGAAATCTTCTGATGATAAAATAGCGTTGAGCGATAAAAAAGCGATTTTTGGTGTGAAAACCCGATTCTTGGAATTACTTTAACTTAAGATCAAAGCGAGATGATGGTAAAGTCAATCTATGAGCAGTTCGCGATTATGATAGAAAACCATAATATAAGCGCAAAGGCCCGAAATCACGGCGGATAAATGGGCTGATTCAAAATGTCGCGGTCGTAAATCACTTGATAAAGTGAGATGCAGTTTAAGCAAGGATATAAAGGCAGTTTGCAGTTCTGATAGAAATCAAAGCGTAAACACAAACTGAAATATGATGATGCGTCTGAAAAAAATGGGTGCGTCTAGCGATTCCGGAAAGTGCAAACTTGAAACCCGATCATATATTCCTTGAGAAAGCAGTAAACTTTAGAGGAGGTTTGTAATGAATAATATGCTCAAAGTAAATACAAGCCAGGAGGCAAGCGCAATTTAGAGTGGTTTCGCGAGAAAATCACGATTCACGTCTAAACATGATTCCCGGAGAAAGTAATGAGCTTAAAGCGGTAGGCTTGTCATATGAATATGAAATTTATGAAGGAGGTTCGCGGTAAAGATAAGCGACTCAAAGTAAATACAAACCAAATGAAGCGGCTGATTTAAGTGGTTGATCCCGGTCCGACCTACATCCACTTATAGCTTCCTCAGATGGGATTCACCAGAAGCGTCCATAGAGGCCTTCCTTCAATGTGGCTGAGGCTAACTGCTTTATAGATTCCTCCTTTTGGCCGGGCCCAGGGGAACAACCCTTACAAAACTTTTCTCTCCTCTCTTGAAAGATCTGAACTTGGAAAGAATAGAAGGAGAACCTTTAACTATTACAACACTTTTGAGCTCAAAATCTGAGGAGTAAGATTAAATTTGGTGGTTTTCGTTGCTCTTTCATTCTTTGAAGAGTGGGGTATTATAGGCCCCAAACCAATTTGAATTCGAGCTCAAAACTGTCCCGGTTCGAAATTAGAAGTCGTAGCAGTTCCACTTGCTTTGACTAAGCGATTTATCTTGCTGACAAGACCGAAGACTTAACCTTTGGGTGGTGCCCTGGCAATGCGAGGCGGTTGCACCACTTAGCGGCTTCAGGAGTCGAGCTCAGTGATTTTCCACCAGCTTGTCAAAGGCGTTTACTTTTGTGCCGGTGGCGATTGCAGCGACGGTCGGCACCGGTGAGCGGTGATTGCCACCTACGAGTAGTGTCTGGAGTCGAATGGGTTGATCCATTCGGCTGGGTATTCTTTTAAGGGCCCAATTGCCCTTGATTAAGAGTTAATAGGATCACCTCCCAATTCAACTGAAATCATGGTGCTAGCTTCACGATAATTCTAAGACTTTACTACGAAAAAGCTTGCTGCAGTGCGTCAGTCAGCTTCTTCGAGCTTTCCGGCCGAACTTCCAGCCGAACATCGGTGGATCCTCAGAAGAGCTGATGCTCCTACGGACTTCCGACCGGCGCTCCTTGACTGCGGCGATCCGCGGGTTTGGCTGAGCTTCTTTTGGCGCAAGCTCCTGGAGCTTCGGATGCGTTCCCTTGAGAACCTCGACGGCCGTCCGGACTTACAAATTGACTCTCGAACTCCCCAGCGTGATCCTTAGTCGACTCGTAGCTCACGCTTTCTGAAGTCTTTTCGCCATTAGTTAATCCTGCACTTATCTCCAGCATATGGATTAGATGACAAATGACGGTGATGTCATCATCCAAGAAATCCGAGATTCCTTGATCTCTCCTTTTTATGATGGCGATCAATTGATATGAGTTAACCTTAACTCCCCTATCTATATACCATCGTTGAGATAAGTCATTCTTGAGTAAAAGCCTTTGAATTCAGGAGATATTAATAAGTTAAAGTCGTTTAACCTTATCAATACTCCCATCATGATTCCTATCATGATGTTTCTTTGCATGATGTCGAGACTAGACATCTATTTGAATTCAAATTTGAATTGTTATAATGATAACCATTCATCGTATGGAAGAAAGATATCAACATGTAAAATTATAATTACAAGTTCTTGATATCTTAATATATTGATGCAAATATAGCAATCATAATAAGCGTGTATAGCATCATATGTTTTGTTTTCTTTCAGCATAATATGGCATTTATGGTATCAATTCATATGGCATAGCATCAATAATCATGTCACATTGCACAACTTATAATATGGTATTTATAGTATCAATTCATACTTCTCCCCCTTTGTCATCAACCTTGAAAAGGAGAAACGATATAAGCAATTTTTGAATATACATGTGATGCCATAAGTAGGTTCATGTTATTTATGGGATTAAAACATCCCTTAAGAAAATCGTGACATGGAAGTCTACATAGAGTGAAAACTTCTTCATTTTTATTTGTTATTATCTTTTGCATGAAGGAGTAGAAGGTTACCGCCTATTTGTGAGTTTACTTTGAATGAAGTTAAACGATGAGAGATTAAATCATACTTCATTTTACAAGGATCAAGATATTTATGTGAGGTAACGTCCTTACAAAAATAATCTTTCTTTTCTGAAGAATCATCAATTTTATTTTACAAAAGGCAATGAAGTAAGTACAAAGCCATAAAGAATTTGCTAGATAATTTCTTTTGTCAAGAATGATGTGAATCAAAATCCGAGAAGAGAGTAATGATATCAATTGGAATCAAAATTTAATTTAACACTTTCATGCAAGATTATGAGGATATGCTCATAGTTTATGAAAACTTTTTCCAACATGTTATTTTGTCATGTAATTTAATCAATAAAATCAAATAAAATTTTTAGCGTGTTTATGCGTTCGGACACATCCAGTTCACAATTCTCTTCTTATGAAATCAAATTGTTCTTCACTTAGAGGTTTTGTAAAATATCAACTAGTTGATGCTTAGTATCAATGAACTCTATGATTACATCATGATTAGTAACATGATCGTATAAAGTGATGTCTAATATCAATATGTTTTGTTCTTGAGTGTTGAATGAGATTCTTTGTTAAACATATTGCACTTGTGTTATCACATTTAATGGGAATGTTTTTAAGATGGACTTTATAATCTTCTAAGGTGTTTTTCATCCACACAACTTGTGCCTGACATGCACTAGCTGCAATATATTACAGCAGGTTGTTGATAGTGCAGCGAGTTTTGTTTCTTAGATGACGGAAACAAGGGAATGTCCCAAAATTGACATGTTCACGATGTGCTTTTCTATCTAGTCTACACCCAGCAAAATCCATCAGCATAAGCAATTAACTCAAAATTTTGGATTTTGGATACCATAATCCTAGATTTGTGGTACCTTTAAGATATCTAAGTATTCTTTTAACCACTTTGAGATGAGATATCTTAGGGTTCGATTGAAACCTAGCACAAAGTCCTACTTGAACATGATATCTGGTCTAGTTGCGGTGAGGTAAAGTAAACTTCCTATCATACCCTATAAGTTTTTGATGAAGCTTTCTCCACTTTCATCAACTTCTAACTTAGTGGAGGTGCTCATAGGAGTGTTAATAGCTTTTGAGCTATCCATATTAAATCTTTCAACGGATCTAAAGCATATTTAGTTTGACTAATAAAGATGTCATTGCTTAGTTGCTTAATTTGTAAGCCTAAGAAAAAGGTTAATTCTCCCATCAAACTCATTTCAAATTCGAGACTCATGGTTTTAGCAAAAGATTCACAAAGAGATTCATTAGTAGGCGAAGATAATATCATCAACATAAATCTGAACAATGAGAAAATTATTTTCAAAATTCTTGATAAACAATGTAGTATCGACCTTGCCTTTTGTGAAATTATTTTCAATAAGAAAAGTACTAAGTCTATCATACCAAGCCCTTGGGGCTTGTTTTAAGCTCATAGAGAGCTTTAGTTAATTTAAATACATGATTAGGGAGGCTATTATTTTCAAATCCAGGAGGTTGTTCAACATAAACTTCTTGAAATAAAGCCATTAAGAAAAGCACTTTTAACATCCATTTGAAACAACTTAAAATTATTATTACTAGCATAGGCAAGGAGCATCCTTATGGCTTCTAATCTAATACGGGGCGAAAGTTTCTTAAGTAATCGATACCTTCTTCTTGGTTGAAACCTTTGGCCACTAATCTAGCCTTGTTTCTAACCACGATACCATATTCATCTTGCTTGTTTCTAAAGACCCATTTAGTACCAATAACTAAATGGTCATTTGGCCTAGGAACAAGCTTCCACACCTCATTTCTCTCAAATTGATTTAACTCATCTTGCATTGCGATAATCCATGAATCATCTTTCATGGCTTCATCAATACATTTAGGTTCAATTTGGGAGAGAAAAGCGACATTAGCATACAAAATTTTTAAGAGAAGAACATGTTTGAACCCCTTAGATGTGTCTCCTAGGATTAGCTCCTTAGGATGAGCATCTACATACTTCCAATCCTTGGGTAAGGATGTTTTAGGAAGTGGATGCATCAAGTTGCTAGTTGGAGAAGGGGTTTCATTTAAATTCAAAAGAATGAAATTAACATCATCATCAAAATCATTTTTCTTGATTTCGAAAATCTCATTGAAAACAACATGAATGGATTCTTCTATAATTAAAGTTCTTTTATTGAAGATCTGAAAAGCTTTAGAAACCGAAGAATAACCAAGAAAAATTCCTTCATCAGTTTAGCATCAAATTTTCCTAAGGCATCTTTTTCATTCAAGATAAAACACTTACACCCAAAAACTTTAAAATATGAAACATTGGGTTTTATTGTTCCACAACTCATAGGGAGTTTTGGTGAGTAAGGGTCTTACTAGAACTCTATTCAAAATATAGCATGTAGTGTTTATGGCTTGACCCAAAAATATTTGGGTAGGCTATGTTCATTCAACATGGTTCTTGCCATTTCTTGTAAATTTCTATTCTTTCTTTCTACTACTCCATTTTGTTGAGGATTTCTTGGAGTAGAAGTTGTGGTTGTATCCATTAGATTCACAAAATTCTTGGAAATCATGGTTTGAAATTCACCACCATGATCACTTCTAATTGATGAAATCATAAAACCCTTTTCATTTTGAACAAGTTTACAAAACTTGGTGAAATATCTAAAGCATTCATTTTGTGTTTCAAGAAATAAGTCCATGTGTATCTACTATAGTCATCTACAATGGCAGTATTTGCTACCTCTAGGCTTGATGTAGAGATTGGTCGAACAAGTCCATATGGATCAATTGTAAGGGCCTAGAGGTGCTTATTTGATTCTTAGATTTGAAACTACCCTTAATTTGTTTTCCTAATTGACAAGCATCACACACATTATCTTTGATGAACTTGATATGAGGAATTCCTCTTACAAGTTCTTTGGATGATATTTGAGTGATTAGTTTCATGCTAGCATGACCTAATCTCCTATGCCAAAGCCAAGCATCCTCATTCAAAACGAGAAACACATTTCATTACAAAGATCATTGATGTCAATGGTGTATCGTTATTTTGTTTTAATGCAATCATAGATGTGTTTTTGTGTGGTTTTCAATGATGCAAGCATTAGATTGAATTTGACAATATATCCTTTATCACATAATTGACTAATGCTCAAGAGGTTATGTTTTAAACCATCAACTAACAAAACATCTTCAATAAAGAAGTTGGATTTGTTACCTATGGTTCCTTTGCCAATGATTTTACCCTTGTTGTTGTCTCAGAAGGTGACATAGCCTTCGTCTATGCTAGTGAGCTTAGAGAATTGAGATGGATCTCGGTCATATGCCTTGAGCATCCACTATCAAGGTACCATCTCTTGCTCCTAGCTTGTGATGGTGTATGTCTCTACAAGAAAGGATAATTTTTAGGTACCCATTTACTTTTGGGTGCCTCAAAAGCCGATCTACATTGTTTATCATGTTGCATAGAGTTTATCATGGTTCCTTTAGGAACCCAAATTAATTGTTAGGACTAATTTTCTTGAATGGACAATAATGCGTTTTGTGTCCATGTTTGCAACAAAAGTTGCATTTGCTTTGGTGTCGAACATGTAGGATGGGGCCTTTATGAAGGTGGTTGGATTTTGGTGAGGACTTCTCACAAATCCGATTCCACTTCTTTTGGGAATGTGACCCTTGTTTGTAAGGATCATGTTCAAAGACTTGCTACCAACCTCAAATTTCTTCAAGGTGTCCTTAAGTAGCAAGTTTTCCTTTTGGATAGTTTCTAGATCATGGCATTTTAAGAGCCTAAACCATCATGATATTCAGTTTTAATTTATCAAATTACAAGTAAGACTATCATGCTCCTTTTTAGCAATTTGTATTTTCTACTAATAATCTTGCATTCATCAAATAAGTCATGGAAGGCATTTAATAATTCATCAAATGATAAATCTGCATCAATTAAATTTGTTACCTCTTCTCCGATGGCCATCAAGGCGTAATGAGCAACTTGCTTTCGGTGTTGGACTCCTCTTCTTGGACTGCGAGTCATCCCGTTGCTTTGGCCTTCTTCTTTGATGTTCTCTTCTTGGCTTGGGGACAATCACTTTTGTAGTGTCGGCTTTTTGCATTAAGTAGCAAATAACTTGGTCCTTTTGGGTTCAAGTTTATTTTTTGTGTCATTTTAAACTTGTTTCTCTTAATGAATTTTTTGAATTTCCTTGTTAGAAGTGCCAAGTCATCGTCACAGTCCTCATCACTTGAGTTTTCTCTCAAGTGGTCATCTAAAGTTCTAAGTGTCATATCCTTCTTGTTCTTTGGAAGGATGTCTTCTTACTCTTCATGAGCCTTGCATGTCATTTCATAGGTCATTAATGACCCGATTAGTTCTTCAAGAGGGAAGTTGTTTAAATCTTTAGCCTCTTGAATAGCGGTGACTTTAGGGTCCCAACTCTTAGGAAGGGATCTTAGAATCTTATTTACAAGCTCAAAATCGAAAAACTTTTGCGAGTCCTTTTAGACCATTGGCGACATCCGTGAAGCGGTGTACATGTAAGCCAATAGTCTGCTTCAGTTTTAATTAGGAAAAGTTCAAAGAGTGTATCAAAGATTGATTTTGACTCTTTCACTCTACTTGTGCCTTCATGAGTCACTTGAGTGTATGCCAAATATCAGTAAGGTTTTAAAGAAACAGGTTTAAACTCGGTACATCAGCGCTTTGAAATAAGGCATTCATAGCCTTTGCATTAAGAGTGAAAGTCTTCTTCTCAATTCATTCAATCGATCATTGGAAGAAGACTTGAAAATCCATTTTCGACAAGATTCCAAAGTTCAAAATCCATTGAAATAAGGAAGATCCTCATTGGTCTTCCAATAGGTGTAGTCCGTCCCATTGAACATGGGTGGGCGTGTAATAGAATAGCCCTCTTGGTTTCCGGCATTATGTCATCTGTCCTTGGGTTTATAGCATTTTGTGTGATTTGCCCAGCGCTAAGCCGAGCTCGGTAGAGCCTCACGAGTTACCACCTGCACGCTTATTGAGGCAGTTGCACCTCCTAGCCCAGAGCTCGGAGACCGAGCTCGGTTCCACCGGCGGGAAGCGGTGCGGCCCAGCCAGGCTCGGAGACCCGAGCTGTGAGTTCACACACCTCTGTTAGAGGAGGTTGCACCCGTAGCCAGAGCCTAGAAGACTGGTGCAGTGATTGCCGCAGCGCCTGACAAGCTGTGCCACCTGCGGCCAGAAATGTCACGGGTCGAATGGGCACCAGTCCATTCAGCCCAATTTAGATCAAGGACCCAATTTTGAGTTGAGTTAATGGGATCACCTCCCATTTCTAACTTAATCATCATGCTAACTATGAATTTCTTAAGACATTTACTGCAACTTGCTCACGGTGTCGTCAATAAAGCCGCCGGTGAACTTTTGGCGAACATCCGGCGAACTCCGGCGATACTCCAGCCGGACTTCGGCAAACTCTTTGACTTGCGATGATCCACTTGGCCGAGTTCCGGCCCGGCGAAACTTCTTTAACAAGATCACGGACACCTGAAGTTTGTTTTCGTAGAACCTCGACGGCCGTCCGGGACTTAGTCGAGCTCTCGAACTTCTGAGCATTGATCATAGTCTTGGCTCAGGCACTTAACTCCTACTGCATGTCTTACTTTCATGCGGCCGTTATTACGCACTTATCTCAACATATGGATTAGATAACAAATGACAATTGACTTCATCATCAAAATCCGAGATTCAACAATCTCCCCTTTTTAATGATGATAATCAATTGTCTTGAGTTAACCTTAACTCCTTATCTATGTGCCATAATCGAGATAAGTCATTCTTGAATTGAAAGCCTTTGAATTCAAGAGATAAGTGATAAGTTAAAATCACAACCTTATCAATACTCCCATCATGATGTATCTCTCGAAAAAGCCTTCCTTCAATGGCCGAAGACCAACCACCTTTACAGCTCTTTCTCTTTTGTCGGGGTTTAGGAGATAACCCTTATAAGCCCTCACTCCTCTTTCTTGGATGTTTACAAAGCTAAGAGAGGACTCTTTCTCACTTTACAACACTTAAGTAGAAAAATTTAGTGATAAGATATACTTCATGAATACAAGAAATTATGCATAGTAAAATAATATCATACAAGAAAATCATGATTCATTTTGAGCAGATTATCAATTCATGCATTTTAAATAAATATTTTTAAACCATCATCACTTCAACTCATCATGCATAATTTTAAAATGTAAAATCATCAAACATGATAAACATTCATCATTATTTTAACCCATTTTAGTTTCCTTTCTCCTTTGTCATTGTAAATAAGAAGAGGAAATTTTTTTTAATGAGATGCAATTCATTTCCTTATTACATCAATGCACTAAGCATCACATAAATACAAAGGTAATCATATGAAAATCATGACATGAAAGATGAAGAATCCAAGAAAGATCAATTTACAAATGATTCATCTTGGCAAATCTCCTTTTCTAGTAAATAACAAAAAGAAATTTTGCAGATTACTCTTCAAAGAAATTTTAAGTCATGAATTATGATATTTCTTTAGTAAAACATAAAAAAACGGGGAGAAAAAGATCTCAATTCATAGAAATATTTCAAATATCAAATATAAGTTTCAATATCATGATTTGGATTAATAACTTCATTCAAATCTAAGTCATCAAAATCACTTTAATGAAAGTTCAAGAGATTCATAAAAATAACACAAATAGATTCATTAATCTCTTTTTTTGAAAAATCGATAAGATAGAAAAATTTTTTAAGAAAGCTTTCCTCTTTTCACGTGTTTTTTAATTTATGTGATTTACATGTTTCAATATCACATGATTGATTTTATATAAGCATGCCCAAATTTTATGCCAAATAAAACATATATATCAATGTTTAAAACTAAAAAGCAACTTTCATTCACGATAAATATTAATATGCATAACTCATGGCGAGCATAATTTTGAAATATAAACTTATTAAAGTATGACACAAATCATCATTACATTATTTCATCAAGCATAATTTCAAAAAGTGTTTTTTAATTAAAATCATTTTGTCTATTATGGTAATGCATTTGCCTTCTTTACATCAATGATTCAATCATATCATGAGATATACAAATCATAAATACAAAGGAATCAAAGATATAAGATCAAAAGTATAAAACATAATTCCAAAAACATAGGATTTTAGTAGTTATGCATCATTAAATCATCAAGTGTGATTTCATTAAACATAAAATATTTTTAATCAAAATCGAAAAGAAATATGGAAATTATTAAGATACACATTATTGCTTCTTAGAAACATACATAAAAGATTAATCATATTGTACAAGCATTAGATCTAACATTTTGTTCCTTTGTATCATAAAACATGCAATTTTATTATCATTTTTCAAAATTAACAAAAATGATATATTTTTACATTTTTTTTAGTTTTACTAACTAATTTAAAAATAACTCATGAAAAAACATCAAGTTATTTCAAAATAAAATAAGGGGATTTTTGGAATTTACCTCATTGTCAAAGCAGATAAGGCATAAATTTATCTGGATGGTCAGTGTTTTTCTTCTTCTTTGTAGCTTCTTCTTTTTAGGTTTATTTTTCTTCTTTATTCTTGTTTTAAGAATTTTTTAAGCTTTATAGTTAAAGAGTTCAAAGTCCTCATCCTTAGCTTTTTCACTCAAGTGGTCTTCATTTGTTCTAAATGTCAAATCCTTCCTGTTCTTTGAAGGATTGTTCTCAAGTTCATATACCACATAAGTCATCATTTTATGGAGTGGAAGTCGGGCAGATAAGTTCTTAAAGTAAAATTTATTTAAATCCTTTATCTCTTGTATTATAGTTACTTCGAATCCCAATTTATAGTAAAGATTGTAAAACTTTATTAACAAGTTCAAGATTTGAAAAATTTACCAAGTGCTTTTAAACCATTATTGATATCAAGTAACGTTGTACATGTCTCCAATGGATTAGCTTAGTTCATACAAATAATTCAAAAATAATACATCAAAATATTGACTTTAGAATCTTTAACCCTACTTGTGTCTTAGGTATTGTGATTTCAAGAGTGTACCAAATATCAAAATTAAGTTTCTAGAAGTAAAAACCGATTAAATTCATTTTTATCTAAAGTATAAAATAGAGCATTTATAGCATTTAAAAAAATCTTCTTTTCTAAAATCATTCCAATGGTTCATTGGAAAGACCAACTACTTTCAACTATATTCCATAAATTCAAATCTAAAAACAAAAAACTTTCATTCAGAGTTTTCTAATATGTGTAGTCAGTCCATTGAACATGGGAGGAAGAATGAGAGGAAATAACCTTCTTAAAAGCCGAAAAAAGTCATTTCTCTTGATGTTAAAACCAAATGAAGCAACATAGCTTTACAGTACTAGCTGTTAAGGAGCAGTAGGCACTAGAGGGGGTGAATTAGTGCGGCCGGTTGGATACAAAAGAATATGTCGAGTTATCTTTAGATGCGTTGAAGGCGTTAGGAAAATATTAACTTGGAAGCATAGAGGGGATGCGTAGTGAAAGTAATAAGAGAGCAATTTATAGTTAAATTAAATTGTTCATTCAAATTCAAATGCGTCCAAATAAAAATTAGATAGTATAATCTTATAAAGGTTCTCTCTTGAACACGTCAAGGAAGGAGGAAATAGAGTTGTAAGGGTAGTTGATCTTAGCCCGCGTGAAGGAAGATCGTTGAAGTAGATGCTAGTGTACCGATGGAAGGGGAATCGATGGAGTGGATGTAAGTCTACGATAGCCAGAACCACTATAATTCGGTTTGCATTTCTGTTTTCCTATTTATCTTAACTACAAATTGCCTTACTTGCTTTATATCCACTACACTCTTCATATGTTTTCCAAGTTAACATCTTCCAAAGTGGGTTTAATGAAGACGAGAATTTTTGAACCAACGTAATTTTTATCATGCCACTAATTCACACCCCTCCCCTCTTAGTGCCGACTTGTTCCTAACTAGTCCAAAATTGTGGTGTTAAAGTTGCGGCTACAAGATAATTTAAATCTCGAAATTTTTGATGATTTGAATTTTTGGCTCCACCATCTTAGAAGCCATTTGAATATAAATACTGACCAAAGCTTTGGTTGGTGCAAAATAAGTTGTGAAGTTTGTAGGGTGTCACTCTCTCTTTGAGCATTGGTTGAGTCTCTTCCTCCTTGAGGTTTAGAAATTGATTGCTCCAAAATGGCCAGGTGTGAGGTCTCTTATAAAAGGGCTGAGGTGTGGAGGTGCTCTCTTGAGCTTGTTAAAGGAGAAGTGTTATAATAAGGATAGTTGATCTTCACCCATTAGAAGAAGATCAATAGTGAAAGTCAAATGATGACCTTAAGAAAGAGGAATTAAGAGTGGACATAGGTTGGGATGACCGAACTACTATAAATCAAGTTTACATTCCTTTGCATTACACCATTACCTACACCGATTTACTCTTTACTGCAACCTTACTCACTCTTTTGCTAATCACATTTCCAATATGGATTTATCGATTGAACTTCTTTTGAAATCGATTTAAACTTTTATAGCAAGTATCCATCCCTCTTAGTATCATTACTTATCATAACAAAATCATCATACATAGTATGCAATTAAAAAAATGATTATCATGTAGATAACTTGGCTCATACCATTGTTGGGGAAATCATCAAAGGTGCATCACACATGCGAGGAAAAATAAAATAAAAACGTTTCCCTTAACAAGGAGCATTAGATCGTCGGGTGATGACCGGAGTATAAAACTTGAAATTACAAAACCATTACCCAAGAGGGTGAGATGTTCTCACCTAAGGAGCTTAGTATATCCCTAAAATACAGATCCCATCCAACTTAATAAAGAAGTTCTATCAAACTCCCTCTCTAACGGTGGTGATCCATATAGTGACCCACAATGGCAATGCACTCTTCCTCACTACGTGGCTCCTCCTCTCCTTATGACAACGATCACCATGCAGCAACAAGTAGGGCAAGAAGGGGTTGGGTCTCTCTCATTGTCCCTCTCACACTAGGGAGGGAGTGTTGAATCTCAGATTTTGATGATGAAATCACTATTATTTATCGGTTCAATCTATATTAAGATAAGTGCAGGATTAACTATGATGGCAATAAGTCATGCAGTGTTGAGCCTGAAAGTTAAGAACAAGATCATGTTGGGAGTTTGAGAGTTCGTCAAGTCCTGGACATTCGTCGGAAGATCTACGTGAACCATCCGGTCCAAGAGCTCGCCATAGAAGCTAGTCAAAACTCACCAAGGGAGATCATCTAAAGTCCGTGAGCTCACCGAGTTCACAAAAGCATCGCCAAGGGTTCGCCGATGTTTGCCTAAGTTCACGAAGCTCGACTTAAGAAGCGCATTGACGACCGAACATGAATTATAGTAATGATATCTTAATTGTCATAGTTAGTATGTAGATTAATTTAGGATTGGGAGGTGATCCCACTAACTCAATCAAAAATAATTGGGCCCCATTAGACCCAAATTCAGTCGAATGGAATAACCCATCTCGCACTCCGCATCCCCGGCAGCGGTGGAAAAAATTACCAGGGAGACTCGACTTCCAGAGTTCGGGTTGTAGTATCACTGCCGTAGCGCAAGGGTATCGCCCGCCTGCTATTACCGCCACGTGGTATACTACTCCTGTCGCTTGATGATGTCTTACCGAACTCGGCCCTTGAGCCACGCGGTGAAATTCACCCAGACTGAAAGTGGTGGTAATCGCTGATACGACAAAGGTAGTACTACCCACTATGTGGTGGTACCGCCAGACCCTAGAAACTGAATGGGATACTTTTAAGCTCCATTTTAAAACTCATTGGGGCCTATATAAACCCCAACTTTTCTGCATAAAAGGGCAATCAAATCTTCTTTTTAATCTTGAGTATTTGAGGGCTTAAAAGTATTGTAAAAGCTAGAGTTCTCTCACTTCTTTCTTCTATGTTAAGATCATTCAAGAGGAGGAAATCAATGGTCTCCCTAAGCCCATCAAAAGAGAAAAAGTTGTAAAGGGTGTTTGGCTCTTCAGCTGAAGGAAGGCTTTTTAGTGGATAAATAATTAATTCCCGCCTTGAGGAGGGAAGCCGGTGGATGTAAATACATCGACCAAACCACTTAAAATCTTGATTTACATTTACTTTGAGCATCATTCTTTACTGCAAACCTCTTTAATTGTTTATCGCCTTTTAAGCTATCTTTACGCTTCTCTTACTTCAATTCTCAGTTAAGTATCAGCTTAGTTTTCAACGTGATGAAAATATTTTCCAAACCCATTTTTATCCACTACACCACTCAAACCAACATTGATGATAGAATGAACCCGCTAAACACTTGAAATGTTTGCATTAATGATAAGATATCTAGAGCTCAATTTGTAATTTTACCAATTGATATCTAAATAATAGAATTGCTATGATTGCTATCCTTCACATTTGAAATATAAGACTAAAAATGGATGTCATGCCTTGACATCATTTTAAGTACTATAATATGATAGAATCGCTTGATGGGAATTATTGATAAGTTTAAATGAAATTAACTTATCAATATGTCTCTTAAATTCAAAGGCTTTTGAATTGAGAATGACTTATCTCAAAGTATGGCATATAGATAGTAGGAGTTAAATAAAGGTGTTGAATCTGATTTTGATGATGAAATCAATTGTGTAAAGTCTAGGAGCCCTCTGGGAGTCTGAGCATTGCGGAGGGTTGCGATGGGATGTTCAGGAGCTCGGGAAGAAGCGGTGTAGCACGAACAATTACAATAATGATGTCTTAATTATAGTAGTTGGTATGTAGGTGGGATTGGGATTGGGAGGTGATCCCACTAGCTCAATGGGAGCCAAGCCAGGCCCTTAACATAAAGGTAGGTGAGGTGGAATAGCCGTTCAGGACCATGATTCTAGTCGTGGCACATGGGAGACTTCGGTCTCCCGAGTTACGAAGGCGTGTCATACTATCAGCACGATTGGTACCATTGGCGATTATTCGCCGGCCGGTGTACACGCTTCGAGCTTTCGATCTTGAGAGTTATCATGTTGATGCAGCTCGGACTAAGCACAATGGTACCGCTTCGATAGCGGTTGATGAAATTGGTACCACGGTTATGGTGGTGGTAATGTCGGGACTTAAAAATGTCGAGAATGAATATTTTTAAGCTCCATTTCCAAACTCATTGGGGCCTATATAAAACCCCATTCACATTAAAGAACTATAGAAATCTTACTTTAATCTTGAGTATTTGAGGCTTAAGAAGTGTTGTAAAGCTAGAGTTCTACTCCTTTCTTCTAAGTATTGAGATCCATTTCAAGAGAGAGTGAAACTTGTAGGGTTGTCTCCTAAACCCATCAAAGGAGAAAACTATAAAAGGTGGTTGGCTTTGTCTATTGAAGGAAGGCCTCTGGTGGATGTCGAACCACTCTAAAATTACCATGCTCTTTGGTTTGTATTTACTTCACATCATTTTACATGCACTGGCCGAATCATTACTACTTTCACTTTATATTGACGAGCGAGATTTCAAGTTATCTTCGAGTTAGGTCCCTAAATTAGGATTTAGTCAGGTCTTTTATTAGGAAATAATTTTTTATCATCTACAGTTTTAATGGGAATATTTTGCAGCACCCTTGTAATTCACCCCCTCTTCAGGTGCTCTTGATCCTAACGAGGGGATCTCCTGACATGGAGATAGGAGGAAGAGGCGGGGCCGACTGACTTTGGGGATTACAGCCTATGATCCTTTGAGCACCACTTCTATTTATGAAGGCTCCTTCGCCCAGAAACCCTAACAAATTCGCTTTTTAATGGGTATTCTATCAATAACTACAGCTTAATAGTATTGAATCATCATCCAATAACCTCTTTAGGCACTATGCTCTAATAGGTCTCACCTAATGAATCCATTAGATAAGAGTAAAGGCTTATTGGATATCCCATTATCTAATCCTCTATTAGGTCGAGTCATCCACCATATGTGTGTGATCCTCGAGGCCTATCTTGCAGTGGCCATAAGTTGCACCGTCGAGGGGCAGCTTTTGACCTGAGAACTTCTTCTAACTTTCGGTGAATTATTATCCCTATAATAATTCACTCAACTGCCTAGAACTATGGATGTACTAAGCCACTATGCCGCCAATCGCCAACAATATAAGAGGATCAATCCATTTGGACCTATCTATCATGGTTATCATGTATTTAAGTCCTCACATCCATCTAATATCCTAAATACTATCTGGGCGTGGTGCTTTCTAAAAGCCCATCACGGGATCTATCAAGAGTCTCTTATCGAGATTATAACTTAGGGAGACTCATTCTCTCTCAATCCAGAATTGGCCTAACTAGGGATTTGCTTAAAGTGAAAATATAAGGAATATTTTCCTCTCATGATAAATTGGATGATCGCTTTATTAATATCAATTGCCTTTTAAAGTTGGTTTGCTATTCCCAATAACCTTTTGTACTATATTGAAATTTCTAAACCTATAAGTTTGTGGTATCAAGAATGAAGTACTTAAACAGGTATCATTGATGCCTCAAAGTCTAGGATCATATACATAATTGAGACTATATGTCGTTATGCGATAATAATGTATCATTAACCATCGATTATTACATGTGAATTATTTAATGAACTCAACACTATATCTCTAGTTAAATAACTATAAGACTAATAGCTTTCATCCTTATGGATGAGGTATATAGTACACTATCGATCTATCGATTAGATGTTCTTTTGAAGTAACTATAACCATAAATATTTAGAATTTATATTTAAAGGTGAATTGTTATCTCATCATAATCACAATTCTTATTCATAGACATCACATTCTATTTATTATATATAAAGGAAAAAATATCATGCCAAAAGCAACTAAAGAGATTGTATTGATTCTCATATTTTGATGAGTAAAACCAATTGATAAGTGTTTATGTTTTAATCTGCATTTTGAGTGGCGTAAGATGCTTCGATTAAGGATGGGAGACAATTAAAGTAGGAGGAAGAATCATGTTGTGTCGAGGGAGAAAAACATGTCAAAAAAGATTGAACGTAAAATTAGGAGGAGATCTATCGACATATATGCGATAGAAGGCTTGAGACCATAGTTCGGCATCGGGCCAAGAATAGCATATATTCGCGCCAAGAATATATCGAGGGATTCTGAGTCAATGATCCCGATTGAAGCAATAAGAAGTATAAGAAGACGTCACGTTAGGGGACCAATATTATCTTAGGACAACATGATTAATGCTTAGTATTGGTATCTAGTCGAAGTATATTTTTACATATGTAGGATTATCACGATAGTAAAGTATGAAACAAAATAAAGATCGAGTCAAGGATGTGATTTAGTTAGGAGTTTGAGGGATTAGTGGTCCGGGACATTAAAACCGAGGAGGCCAGGGCGTTCGACCGAGGAAGTTCTAGTGGAACGGTTGAGAACTCTTAGAGCTTGCTAGAAGCTCGTCGGAACTTCGCCAAAAATGGTAAGGCATGAAGTCTAGGAACTGCTTGGGAGTCTGTGGAGCATTATCGAGATGAATTGAGAGTTGTGAGGCTTCGCTAGAAAAGAAACAGAACATAGGGACCTTATTTAGCTTAGTAAATGTCTTTAGGAATAAGTTACTTGGCGATAAGGTTTAGATTTGGGCCAGCAATTGAGGTCAACTAGGCCTATGTAGGTGTTGGAGCTATGAAACGAACAATACCCCAAGAGGTGACACCTTATTAATACGATCTTGAGATTGTGTCGAGGCGATTAGTACCATGATACAGGCCCGATTTATTACCGCCCATGGCAGTAACCCGGTGAGGTGGTACCACTGTCTATGCGGGTTGTGTGGTACCGCCCGTGACATCTGGGAGTGGTGGTAGCCGATTCACAATATCAAGCGACGATATTGCCCAACCACGGTTTTATTAGTAGCGTTGAAACCCAAGATGAGATATTTTAGGCTCTAAGTTTGAATCAACTTGGGCTTTATGTATCCCCTCTTATCATGATTAATCCACACAAGCCTGAGAGAGTTCAAAAGGGAAAACATTATAGAAATCTCTTGTGAGAATCCTCCTGAAGTCCCAAAGTGTTAGAAAAGTTTAGAGAGAATAAGTACTGTAAAGGTTATGCTAAACTTGTGAAAAGAAAGAGAGGGGGTAGAAGGGGTTGATCTTAAGCCTGGCAAAGGAAGATCGATGAATAGATGTGATACAGCCTCGTGGAAGAGGTAGATATATGAAGTGGATGGCAAAGTCCTATGATCGAGCCACTCTGGCTCTGGTTTTAGTTTACTTCTTGCTATTTACCTTATTATGGCCCGAATTCCTCCTTCACTACATTTTACGTATAATAATTTCAAGTTAACATCTTTATGAAACCAGTTTTCTTATGCCAACAAAGTTTTTTAAAGAAGTAATTTTTTACAGCTGCACTAATTGACCCCCTCCTCTTAATGTAGGTACCGCCCAGCAAATTATATGATAAATTATATGTCATTTAGGGTACCTATTGTGCATGAAATCATTATCAATATATTTTCTTATATAAGTAGAGACCATAACTTACTTGTTTCCCAGATGAGTCTCTCAGGAGTTCCACCAAAATTTTTTTTCTTTAGTCGTTTTGTTCTCCCCTTGTTTTTATGATGTAATTAGTTTAATTAATGAAATAAATATTTACTTTTTTTTAAAAATTGTAACAAGAAATTATTTACATTATCTTAATTGAGGTCTTAATGGACTCCTCTTGAGGAGTGTTGTTGAGCATTGCAAATATTCTA
This sequence comes from Hoolock leuconedys, assembly GCA_023748175.1. Lineage (NCBI taxonomy): Eukaryota > Metazoa > Chordata > Mammalia > Primates > Hylobatidae > Hoolock > Hoolock leuconedys. Next base: position 24,625 of record JAKGGE010002876.1, read on the forward strand.
GGCTTCCTTAAGTCACACAAGGGCGTATTAAAATTTTAATACCTCATCTCGCGCCGAATGTGTTTTACATGTTTGTATGTAGATATTCTGACTATCTGTCAATTTTTATCTAATATATGCAATGTTGTCTCTTTTATAATCCTTGTTGTACATATCCTATGGATGTGCTTAAGCCATCTCAGTATACTCGAATCTCAAATTATTTACAATTGCTTAAAATTCAACTTGCTACCATCAATTAGAAGTGTAAAAAACTTGATATCAATGAAGTATTACGGGCAAATCCGTGTACATATTCAAGGGGTTTTCATAATTGAAATGTTGCTCGTATAAAATTTTAATATAATGTATATGTTACCATCCCCTCCAGAACATGTGGATGAGTGAATTCTATAATTTTAGGGTTCATCGAGATATAAAAATAATTTGGGCCTAATAATATGGATATTAGTATAATTTTGAAATGTATTGATTCGATTGGATAGTATCAGTATATGGATAGATTGGATAAAGTCTTGATAGATCAAATCTCATTTCTGATGTTTCTGTTAACAAGAATAAATAAGAATTATGGATATTAAATTATACTTAAATGTAGAGGATGATACAGTCCGAAAACCCTTGCCGGCCTGCGCCGTTCTCTTCTCCTGGCTTATCGAAGCACCGCGTCATCTACATATACGTATCCAGTGTGAGCCGGGATACCAATGGCACCTTCCACGTTGGTTTGTTGTTTTGTGTGGGTCCAACAAGGAGTTATAGGGACGCTTTCTGGTAGCGCATTCTTTCATTACGTGGTGAATGGGACCCAGGACTGGGTGACACGCCTCCCCACTCGCCCACTTAAAATGCTCCGACCGGCCGGCCATTCCCCATGGCTTCCTCCTCGCCCGCTACCCCGAGTCCGTCCCTCTTCGCTCTCTTCCTCTCTCTTCTCTTTCTCGTTTTCCTCCTCCCATGGGCGGCCGGCTCTTCTCCGCTGGAGTCATCCCACTATATGAGTCCTCACATCCAGAACGGGGCAACACCGCCCGCCGTCCAGGTGGCCGCCGCCCGTGGCCTTCTCCTCCCGCCCCCATTCCACGTTTCCAGCTTCGAATTCGAGATCGTTTCCAAGGTCGGCAAGTTCTTGATAATGTCTCTTACTAAGACAGACGATCAAATAATATGAATACGTAGAATTTATTTCCCTAAACTTGTTGCAGGACTACGCGTTTCTGCATTTCTTGAAAGGTTTGTGTTGAATCGAGGCTTTATGGGTTTTGATTCTTGATGTGCTCTGTATGGTATTGCTAGATCCTCGTTGGTTCTTGGATTTCTTTAGGAGGGTTAAATTATGGTTTCTGCTGAATTGGTTTCCTTCTTCGTCCATTTCCCCGGTCTTGGGTTCCTTCCTCTCTCTTGTCTTTCTCCTAGGCCTCGTCCGCATGGACGAATGGCTCTTCTCCGCTGGAGTCCTCCAATCTATATAGAGTCTTGTCGACATCAAAGCCAGGCCCTCACCGCCGTCATCCAGGTGGCCGCCGCCCTGGCCTCCTCGCCCGCCTCCCTCCTTTTTTCACGTTTCCAACTTCGAGTTTGAGATGGTTTCCAAGGTCGCCGACGTCTTTGTGCTAATTTCTCTTACCTTAGACAGACGATCAAATAATATGAATACGTAGGAATTTATTGCCCAAACTTTGACATGGGACTACGTGGTTCTGCATTTCTTGAAAGGTTTCTGCTGAATTGGGCTTTTATGGATTTGATTCTTGATGTGCTCTAGTGTGCTAGACCGTTGGTTCTTAGTTCCTTTAGGAGAGTTGAATTACCTGAATCTTCAAAGGAGGAAAAATTGACAAGTGGAAGTATTGGCATCATTGTATAGAGGATCATGGTATGTTATTCAAGAAATTCTTGCATTTCCATGCACTTTGGCAACATCTTCCACATTCAAACATGTACAGAAAATTATTACAAATGTTTGACCACCTTGCTTATTTTGCCACTTCTTGTTAAGAGATTGGATTACAGGCAGGAATTTGTATCAACGGTTGATCTCCTGTGTAAGAATAGTAACTAGTGGCTACATAGTATCTAACAGTGACACTTCTGAATATTACAGTGGATTCAGTTGCTAGTTAGATTACATTAGGCTTAAAGAATGATGTAGGTCATGTAGCACAATTGTTTGTGTCTACAAGGAAAATTCTATGCATCAGTTTAGAACCTGATGACTGTTGATCATTTGGTTTTAAATTTGATTAACATTAGGATGCATTAACATTTTCCAGGCTTTAATTACAATTAGCAGAAAATAATTGCAAAGAACATAACTGAAGCTGCTGGATTGTTTCCAAGAACTCTCAGGAACCATTTTTGGTAAATTGAAGGTAGTTTCATGAACTAAGTAATACGTCTAAAATCCAACCAACACTATATTGTTAATTTAAGGGTGAAAGAAATTTGGACTAGACTAAGATAGACTGATCAATGAAGCAGCAAATGGTGGCAAATGCATGAAAAGTCAGGAAACAAGCCATTGTCTCATGAAACACATCTGAGAATGCAAAATCTAGGACGAATGGTGTGTGCAGATAAGCGTGGAAAAATTCAGGACTCAGTTGAAGGTTAAATGGAAGCTCTAGCATCAAGGTCATAAAGACAAAAATTAGAGGATAGGGGAATTCTGTGTAACTGTTGTATATGGTTGGGTTATTTTGGTGCTTAGGTCCTCAAATATTCTTTTAAACGGTGATGAGACTTTATTCAAGTGGATGTAGCTACCATGACCTCGTTGATGCAATTGGAAGAAATGGAAAATTAGTAGCAAATGGTCATGTCGAAAAACAATCTTGTTGATGTTAAAGTGCTACTGTTAACTTAATTAAAAGTCTAAGTTAGTAAATATTTTGTGGGGAAAAGCAAAAGACAATTGTTCAATATCCATAAGGAATTGATTTATAGGAACAGCCAAGATACAAGGACTGGAGTTTTGGCTGATAATTAAAATTGGGTCTGCACTCTTCATTGAGTGTATTTTACTAACTCCTTAAATTGATTAGACTATATTAAAATATCTAACATTTTTGATGTGTCATGGACAATTGAATCTTGCTAATACTCAATGATTATGCCTTTTTAAGTGTTCTGCAAACTCATTTATCTTTAGAAAGAAAAGTGCAGGACATGGGTAAAGGGAACTTAACATGTGTAACAAGTTCAAGTAGTTAATTCATGTTTAATATATTCTATTCAGTAATAGGTTCAAACAAGTATAAAACTTTTGCTAGATGAAGCGGGCATAATCCATGGGAATGCATTGGCAGATGAATACTTGGGGGAATTTTAGATGCGTTTAGTTGCGTCTATTTGTTACAGTTAGGTATTGTGTCAAATCCTCTTTCAAAGTTTTATATTAATCAAGATATCTTTAGTATCTATGATTGTAGTAATTGTCAACATCAGATCATTTAAATGTTCCGAATTTTTTCATCACTGTATTCTCTGCTAAATGGATAACACTTCACTGGACTTATTTTAAGGAAACATGTGGTGGAGTAGCATGCTTCATTATTAGCAACCATCATCATTAAGTACAAAGTTCCCAGAAATGCTGTAACTACCATTAATTGTTTTTCATATTTATATTGATTCATTCTTTTGTTCATTGATGGTATAGGTTAGTGATTTTGTAAATTGAAGATTAAAATGCTTATTTGCTTTGTTCTTTTATCAGATTGAACTTCACTGACAAAATATAGAAAAATCCATGAAGAATATGGTCCTCGAAATGCTAAAGCATAAGATTAGTAAAACAAGGCTAGATTGGTAATATTGTTAATTGGTTACTACATTATTGTTTTGGTCTTCCTCATAAGATGTATGATGGCAACCTCCTTATTTTATGGATGCTAATTTTTACTACATTATTATTTTGTTTTCCTCATAAGATGTGGGAGGGTGACCTTCTTATTCTTGTTGAATGCTAATTTGGCACCAAGTCATCAACCAGGGTGATAAGTTGGGAGTCAAATTACTTAAATGTAGCTTGGTTGTGTTTTCTGTATGTTCTGTCATTTGTTGTGTTGGATACAGTATGCAGAGGTATTCTTTTGTACTTTGTTGACATTTTTATTCATTGGGTAAAGATGAAAGGGCTTTGATTCTTCTATATCTGATTGGTTTTACTTACTGCTGCTTTCCTTAATTAGATGCTGAAAATCCATCTAGTTGGCTTTCTTTCTTCCTTCTAATGGTTCTGTTTGTTAGACTGTGTCCATCAAGATATTGTGTGGGACAACATCTGGATGTCTTGGCCAATAAATTTGTTTCTAATTTATGGAACTCCTTTCCATCAAGATTTATGGATATGAATTTTGGTACAGAATTATGCTACTATAAGTTTTTGTATATGGTTTTCATTTTTTTTGTTAGTGAAATATGAAAGTATTTAAAAATACTTCAGATGCTTATCCTGTAATTGTGCCTCCTGGTTTGTGTGTTCCAATGTTGAAATACTCTGTCAATGCTCTTTAACAGAATCCATGGACAAGTGGTGTGGAACTGCTGGTCTCCACTGTACTCAAAAACACCGTGTCTGATAATATTTACATATTCTTGGGGAGAAGACCGGGTGGTTCGGGCAGTTGTCATCTCTACTCAAAAGTGGGCTCCTCCTCAAGATGTTCCTTCTGGGCTGGTATTTTGGTACAAAGACCTGTTCATGAGTCACCAGAATGCTGTTACATCCAGCCAAGTTACTTTATTATTTATTTTTAAGTTGATTTGGCTTCAATAGCCCCCTTTAGTTTGGTCTAGAGGATCCATTGTGTGAGACAGTATCTATTTTCATCTTGATAGCTATTATTTGAAATTCACTTTCTAGTTTTATATTACTTAAAAAGCTACACATAAAGTTGAAGCAGTTTAATCTAGTCTGAAATCCAAGAAACCAACTTTGGGCGTATTGTGTATGAGAGCTAGCATAATGGACATTTTTTTTCTTTTTAGTTTAAATGAAATTTTGAAGTAAATACTACTACAAATTATTTGAATCTTATGTGCTTGGTACATTATTTATCCTCAAAAGAGAGAAATAAATGGATAGTTTCACTGTTTTACTACGATAATAATTAAGAAAATGGTTCTTAACATTGTAGACACCAACTCAAACTACAGTGCTGCAATGGCACAGCTGCTTGATTGTTATTTGAACAACATAGCTATTAGTTAAAATAAAATCACAGCTGGAACAAAGAGGTAAAATTAAGCATTGATTATAACCTCCATGAAGTTCCATTCTTTATACCATTCACTTCAGAGCATATAATGGAGGTTCACATTTAAAAATGAAATAGATTTTTTGTTTGATTTTTTGGATTAAATTTGCTGAACTGAGTGCTAATTTGCTCCACTTTCTGCTTTATACATGGTTGCTTGTCACCATCTATAAGCATATCAGACTCCATAATTTGTTATAATCTGGCCTCATGATATTTATTGCTTTCTATAGCAAACCAACTGAAATTTGGATGGGCCAGAAAATGTTTGTACTATATGTGATTCAGCAGCTACATAGGTGCAGATGTTACATGTATACAATCATGGTGGTTGCCTCCAAGTTCTAACTAACATTTTACAATCTAAAGTTAAACCTACTGAAGCATGTGCTAAGAGATGGTCAATCTGTTAGAATGTCATAGTCCTTAAGTCCATCTAGGTCAATTAGCTATTTTTTAGTGATTACATTATCTAGAATGTTTCTTCATTATGCATCTAGTAAAATTGTTTATAAAGAAATGAGGATATGTTTAATAAATCATTAATTTCATGAATAGATTTCTCCTATTAGTTGGGTAGCAGGAAGTGACATTTTTCCAAGAATGGCAAGTTTGAGCCATTTGATTTATAGTCATTTCAGTGTCTTTGGACCATGGAGAGTCATCATCTGTTGTATGCTTAAACTCATCTAAAATATATAGTCAGTTACCATGACATATGTTTGTTGCCATTTAGTTCCATTGCTGGTGACCTCTTGACTGCTGACTACCTGGTTATTGGCCCTCAGCAGCCGCTACCAAGTTGTGGGTCATCAACAAATAACTATCCATAACTGTTAGGCCATCAGCTGCGTTGTTAGATCAGTGTTGTCAATCCATTTAAATTGTCAGTTAACTTTTTTAATGTAAATGGTTCAATTTACTTTAAACACTGAATTCTGTCATATAACAACAAGTTCAATTAGTTTATGGTTATATTTTGTAAATGCTTTCACTTCTCCAGCATTTCCTTGGTGCATTGAGTGCATTTTAAGCCGACACATTGTGTGAGCTTTTTAACACATTCGCGTGAGCTTTTACTACTGCGGCTGCTTATATACTTTCGTTTTACATAATGTTGGCATGCCCTTGTGCTAATATTTGTCATGATAGTATTTTATTCTAGTGAGTTTATGTTGCTTGTACTTGCGACCCTTGATTTTTATAGAACCTTCTGATGTTTGGATAAATTGGCTAAGATATTGATGCATAGTTTATGATGTGAAATGCCAGCCCTTAAATTTACCTCGGGTGGCATTCTAGTGGATAAACACCCAGTTGTATGCTATTTATATTTGTTTCTTCGTGTTGTGAACTTTGTTTTTATTGTGTTAAGATTCGTATGCATGGTGGAGTTGGGAAAGATGGGAGAAGGAAATTGATTGGATGGTTCACCGTGGGGTTAAACACCCTTGCTTTGATGGGCAAAGCCATTTGGCGAAGTTTTTGGGGTACCAATACTTTTCTTTTTCTTCTATGATTGTCCCTTTGCTAGTTTGTCGAATTATAATACCTCAATATATGTACCTTTTCTATCAAACATAGAGCAACAAATGATGTTTTGCTGGTGGTATGTGCATAGCGGTCTTGGTGGTAATGAACCGATATGTGGACTACCCAGTTTTGGGCCAGTTCCAGCGCACGCAAAATGTAAAAATATGTTTGCCCCTTTATCGTTGCGATCATGACCTTGGCATTTGTTGCTTTCTGCCACCACCTTTGCCCTAATGGAAGTATCACCGATCACGCCAGGATTATCATGTGATGTAATACTCACCATCTGCGCCGCAGCAACCTAGCACATACACCTATTCTCCTCTTCCTCCACTTTGCCTCCTTTTCTTCCTTCGCTACATTGTAGCCTTCTCCTTCATCTTCACTTGTACATACCGATTAATGCTGAAAGTGCCAAACGGTACAGAATGCGGCTAAGGAATGATATAAAATTGATTATGGCACTGGATGACAATCTTTTTATATAGTTTGAGATGTTGAGTTCCTTACGGATGCTTAACTTTGCATGCAGCTTTTGTACAAGACAATAATTTGCTTCTGTCCTGTACCATTATTTTAGCTCTCATTAGTCGTTTAATGCATTGAAGACTCTACTGTGGGGTCAACTATAGGTACAACTCCTGATAAGGAGTTCCTTTGGTGATTTGTGATGTTGGAAATCTTGGTTGTAGATCTAATGTCAATACGGGCAAGGTTTTAAATGTCGGATTAAAGTGCGAAGTATTAGCGAACTCCACTTTCGATACGACGCGTATGCGATGCCGTCGGTATGCGAGGGGTATCTGCGATGGTACATCAAAACAAAATACCTTCATACTATGCCTCAGCAATGGTTGAAATGCAGGGGTATCGGTCAATACACCTGGGATCTTAGATTCACCATTGCGAACAGCATGAAAGCATGGCTTTTAATGTAATGCTTATGTATGTCGTGTATTTTTGTGGTTTTGTTCATCGTTGCACAACATGTAAGAGGGGCGGTCGAGAGGCTTAGCTGCTTCATTTTGGTTGAGTTTGGTGAATTAGTTTTAGGCTTGTAAATAAAGGTTGTGTCATGTGGATACTTATTGAGATATTTGGTTTGTAGTGGACCATTTTGATCCTTTGTTGTCTGTGTGTTGAGCTTATAAAGTCTATTTGTATTTTGTATTGGCTGAAATTGTTTTGAAATGTTTGCTTGTGGATCCAGAGTGAGCGCTTTCTCCCAACTTCGTTTTCTCTTTCGTGGAGTCCTAAGGGACCATGAGATGTTGGAGGTTGACCTTTGCGGATGGACTGCATAGCAGTGCATACGACTTAGATAAAAAGTGACTAAGTCCATGACCGGATGGTATCGAGGCCGGGACAAGCACTCCATAAAAGCTTAGCATCTGGCGTGGGGACTTAAGCGGGGCTGCATTGGAGTCAGCCACTTGCCAGCCCTTGACCGTTTAGAAGCGAGTATGGAGATGTAGGGAAAAGGTGCTGAGAGGAGTGGGCATCACGGTTGCCCATTCCAGGAGGAATGACCAACCCTTCAAGCAAGAGGCACAGAGGATAAGTAAGTTGGGGAGAATGCGTAGCATACAAAGAATTTTGGGATGGTTGAGTTTGAGCAAGTTGGGAAGAACTATGATGATGGGATAGCCCCTAGGGATGTTGTATAAAAGCTGGATTGAGGGGAAAAATAAAGGCGGTCATAAAGTTTACGCAAAGTCAAGGTTGATTGGTTTTGTGGCATCTTAAAATTTGAAATAAATGACCATTTCAACTTACATTTGCCGGTTGCCCCAAAACTTAGTTTGCCATTAAAATAAATAATGATGCTACATGCAAAAGATTACTAGTAGAGATTAGATTGTTTACGCCAATATTGATCAATCCCTTATATTTGCTTTTGAAAAGTTTTATAAGCTTAGTTTTCGCCAAGAAACATGGCCCGTCATAAAAGTTTGTACAAAGTCGGGTTTATCTGAAAGTTTGTTCGAATGGATTTTTCGCGCCGCGATCTTGAAAATTCAAAATATTAACCATTCCCAACATATTAGCACTAAAGTTGTATAAGCTTGGTTTCCAGGAAATAAATTCTGATCATAAATTTTTTGTATAAAATCGAGGAGGTTTGGTGGAGTTTTGAGCACTATCTCAAAATTCCCGAAACATTGATCCATGCGACATATTGGAACATATGGAAGTTGTACTCAGCTAGTTTTAAAAAGCGGTCGTAAAGTTTGCGTAAAATTCGAGGTTCCGAGCAGTTTTTGCGCACCATCTTGAAAATTCAAAATAATAACCATTCCCCATATTGTGAAGGAAGTTTGTTGTATAAGCGGCTTGAAACAAACTTCACGATTAATAATTGCATAAAGTAGATGTTGAATTGGTTTCTGCATGCCCAGATCTCGAAAATTGAAAAATTGATCATTCAACATATTTGTCCATGAGGGTAATAGATGCGAGCATAGTTATAAACGTGATAGTTAAAGAGTTTTTCGCGATAATGGGGTTTGTCGATTTTTCGCTTTACCATCTCAAAAAATTTTAAAATTGAAAACTCCCATGTTGCCCTAGAGGGTAGTCGATATAAGTATAGTTTAGGAAAAAGAGCGTTCTGATCATAAACTTTGAAAAAATCGAAGTTCAAATTTAGTTTTAGCACACTATCTCAAAAACTCAAAATATTAACCATTCAGCGTATTAGCTTTCGATGATTGTTTAAGCTTAGTTTTTGAAAAAATATGGCCAGTTATAAAGTTTACCACAGTCGAGTTTGTTGTCGATTTTGTGCAGATCTCAGATATTGAAATATTATTGTTACAAACATATTAAATTTGTAGAAGTTGTTTAAGTTGGGTTTTGCCAAAAGGCATTGATGGTCATCGAGTTTGCAAGAGTTAAGGTTCGATGGGTTTTGTGCTCCCTCTGAAAATTTAGAAATATTGACAATTCCTAATAAATTTGCCTTGGAAGAGTCATTTATATCTTTGGGCTTACCGTTAAAACTTGGTAGGTGTAAATTTTGCCCACTTGAAAGTCGAGGTTTGATGTTAGAACCATACAGTTCTAAACTTGGTTGATCTCTTTGGGGATAAACTCCTTGGAACTTTCTATAGGGGTTCCCTCACTCCAGTTAACGCTTTCCAAGGCTGAGAAAAAGATTTATCTATTGTATCGAAGAAGGAGGAATCACGTGGCTATTTATAGGGTTTCTAAACCCTAACTCCTAATAGGACTCTACTCAAGACTCATACTTCTAACCAACTCCTAATAGGACTTCTAATCAAGACTTCTATTCCTTTACAACTCTAATTCATCTCTAGAAACAATCTCTAACCCTGAAATTAAATAATACCACCTCTTTAATAGGAATTAGAAGCAGGTAGATTTTACATGAATGTCCCTGCAGTGGGACTCTCTAGCTGGAAGTCCTAACAAACCCGCCCTCTTCAAATCAGCCTTGTCCCTGGGGTGACGATTCATGAATTTTGGGAATTTGATTTTGAGAATTAGTGTGGATTCTCCCCAGAGTGAAAATGTACGTTGGTAGGTTCACCGATTTGTGTTAACTTAACTGTGGTAATTGAATTAAGTGGATAGGAGTCATGATCAGATGGATTCAATAATGACACTTGTTTGGATCTAGTTCTCCTTGGTGAGTGTTCGTATTTGGTGGGTGGCTTTGGGCTTGTGCTCCAGAACTTATTTACAACTTAGTTTAGTGGGTTTGTGGTGATATGTCATACTCCTCTTCAGAATTTGAAGTATCCTGCCTGTAAAGATAACTTTGTCAAAATCTGCTTTCGTGAAGATGCAAGTAGAATTTATCATAAGCACAATCGTCCCTTATAGTGTAATTCATTTGAGTCCCAATTGTGACTGACTCTGGAGCTTGTTGCTTCCTCCAATTTTTATGATCTTGGGAATATAGAATCTTCTTGCCATTTCCATCTTAATATCCTCGAGAGTCACTGGTAGAAAATTGAAATGGCCAAAAATTCAGCTTGCTTAGGTAATTAAGTAAAGCGCGCTGCGCAACAACATTCTCTTTCCACTTTTTTGTAAAGTTATTTTATAATCATATCCAGAACCTTTGTTACCGATTTTTGTTTGCTTGGGGTAGATATGTATCTTCTGCTCGAAATATTTACCAGGCTTTAGCGGTGGTCTTGATTTGAAAGCGTCCTTTGATCAGTCACGATCTCCCACCTCGTTATGCGTGCACGTAAGCATCTCCTTATCATGTTAATGTATGTTTGATAGGGGAAGACGATGCCTTGTTAATATATGTGAGGTGGTCGACCATCTTGCATGAGCGTCTCCCTTAACGTCTCCGGATGCATCGGCCTCAATGATGAAGGAATTGGTTGAAATGTTGGTAAGCGTAACACCGGCATGTCGTCGTCATGGCTGCCTTAAGTTTGTTGTTGAAGGCAGCGGAGGCTTTGTCAGGCCGTTGGAAAGCATCTTTTCGATGAGAGAAGTGAGTGGTCTTATTTGATCTTCCCATAGTCCTTAACAAATTTTTACCGATGGTAGCTGTTAGTCCAAGGAACCGGCGTAAGTAATTTCAGGTTTGTAGGTTTGACTGCCTTGCATTGTCTCAATTTTTTGTTGGGTCCCGCCACTCCTTACGATATTATGTGCCCAAGGTACTCTACTTTTTCTTTGGAGAAAGCTGCACTTTGGTTCCTTAACAAAAGTATTCTCTAGAAGGATGGATCAAAACAATCCGTAAATGTAGAAGGTAGATCTCAAGAAGGGCTATGCTTGAGGAATATCATCGAAAAATACCGGCCTGTTGAAAACAAAATATATCATGAGGCTTTGAAAGGTTGAAGGAGCATTAGTGAGTCAAAAGGGCATTACCAGAATTCATAATGGCCATCGTAATGAAATGCAGTTTTTGGAATGTCAGCCGTCACATGCGAATTTGGTGAGTAGCGGATGGGAGAGTCCAACCGTGAAGACTCGAGCTCCTTTCAATTCATCAAGAAGTTCATCCACCACACACAGTATTGGGTATTTGTCCTTAGTGATGCCATTTAAGCTTCATTAGTCAATGCATCATAAGTTCCGTCCTTCTTTAGCATTTCTACAAGTAGCACGGTGAGGATAGGGGCTGCAACGGTGAATCACCCTGTTTCAAGCATCTCGCTACGATCACTTCAGTTTCATCTTTCTGGAGGTGGGATATGGTGTAGTCGGTGTCGCGGTGGCTTGCGGAAGGATTGGAGTCGATGGTCATGTTGCGAGGAAAGGAAGACGGCGTGGTTCAGCAAATATGTCGGCAAATTCAGTAACGAATTGGGCAAGATTTTGATCTTCAATTTCTATTTTCTTCCCCTCACAGTTCAGCTGGCGGAGTGCATCAACCACCATTTGCCTTGTGTAAAACTTTCTCCGTTAAGTTGGGTCAACGATTGATAAATTTGCTTCGCGCTTCGGCGATAGGATGATCATTTTGCCTTCACGGTAGAATTTCATAATTAATTTAGAAAAGTTCGAAGAGACATCACTGGCGTGTAGTCGACCATTCTATACCCAGTAGCACCGTAGTGGTAGTGGTAGGAGGAAGAAATGCTGATTATCTCTTGGTTACGCGTGATAGTTTCCTGCTTGCTGGTGCCTACGATCATGCCCGAAATCCATCCATCGGCGATCTTAGCGTCGTACACTCTGATTCTTGATAGGTAAAGCCATCGGACAGCTTAATAGCGTTTGAAAGTTATTGAAAATGCTGCGGGTGTCGATGAAGAGCATTGATGGGTTGTTGTTTGAGAAGGCCTCAACTTTCATCGTTTTAGCGGGTTTGAGAGTGATGCTGCTGAATAGTATGCGAAGCCAGCACGATGGGTTGGCCAATAGCTAGCTACCGCATCTTCTTCTTATCTTCCGCGTTTAAGGCTCTCTTGAATGTTGTGGCCTCTTCTTATTGGTTGTCATGAAGTCTCCCTTTACTACGGTGATACTCCGCGGCTCCCGGCTCGTCCATGATGCCAACATAACCCTTAGTATAAATAGGCTCTTCTCTTGTTAACCTCTTTGGTGTAGGGACTTGATGCGATAGTAGGGGGTTGAAGGGGGCTTGATATTCGGTTGAGGAGTGGCCTTTAGTCCTCAGAGCTTCGCCAGTTCAATTGCTGCATATACTTGATGTAGGTCATAGAAGGGTAGGCATACATAAGTGTATATAGTTTATGCAGCTTTAACTTCTCCTCGGATCTCTAAGGCTGACCCTCGATGAAGAGGTCCTCTCGATAGGCGTTTTTGAGACCAATCATGAGTTTGATTAGATAACCTTTGAAACCTGGTTTGGTACTCTGAATGGTGGAGGTTTGTAGGATCTTTGCTGGTTGTTAAAAGTCGATATTCACCGTATCGGTTGAAGTGCGGCGGATCAGCAGTCCTTCTTTGAATTGTTGCCATGAAAGGACTCCATAAGTATGTTGAAGCAGTCAAACCAACGTATAGCATCCTTTCAAGATGTATAGGCGCAATTTTTTCACCATAGATGCATCATGATTTTTGTGAAATGCCAGAAATATAAACCGTAGCGAGTCCAACCAATCGGTCTCCTTCTTCCCATCTAGGGAAGTCCACTCTCATGCATGGATAGTTGAGGTTGATCGTGGGAGCCTCCTCTCTTGGAAGTCATATCTTTGGGCTTGAGTGCGATTGGGCAAAGCTCTCTCCTTGATGTGATTTCTTAGGGCTTAGTGGTATTGTCGAGTTAGTTAAAAGAGCATCTTATCTCTATTCGCCTCGAAGGCTTGAATTTAGCATTGAATACCTCCTCGAGATGTCATAGTATATGCCATTGTCTGTGATATCAAGATCTCTCTTTTGTTGTCGGGTTAAAGGCATGTATTGGTTGAGAGGTGATGGTGAAAGGGTTGGTAGGTGGTGGATATAGGCTACGGTTTGGAAGCTTGTTTTGTAGCTATTTTGGGTGCAGTTTGAGGGTGTGGTTTGAGTGAGTTTTAGGGCTGTAGATAAAGTTTTGGATCTGTGGTAGATGGTACTTGAGGTTTGATAGAAATCAATGGAAGTTGCGACAGTATGTGTCTTTGTCCTTGTAAAGTAGAATTGTAAAACCGAAGAAACAGCGGTTTCGGCGTAATTCCTAGCGATGAAAAGAAATTGAGGAATTATTAGCAAAATCTGTAATTTATATGACGAAAGGATATCTAATTTAATCAAGAAAATTTGGCATTATACTTGGCAAAGGAGAATTGGTGCAAGTGCGATTGAATTACCGAGAATTCTGCGTCGAGAATTTCGAGGTTACTGACGAAATTTGCAGCAACACAAAATCATTTTAGAGATGAATTTCTTTATAGATCAATCTTAGATGGAAGCGGGGTAGTCTATATGAAGTGTATAAGAAATTTCATTCAAAAAGATTGCAAATAGATGGGTTAAAGAGCAACAATATGCGTAGAAATTTTACTGCGGCACAGATTTTTAAGTATAACAGATTGGTGCGTAAAAGGTCGATTGGTTTATATTGAGAATTTTTATGGGAAACCGAAGAAGTCTGCTATTAGGAAATGTCAAAGATGTTATAAAAATTTAGAAGTAGAGATTTGGATAGAAAAACCACCGATAGCAAGATCAAGCAGACGGTACTACTCTGGTTAGGTCTGCAATGTATCTTTAAATTAAATAGAGATGAAAACTTTATGACGAAAAGTTTATGCAACAATATAGGAATAATTTTTTTTTGGGATTTTCAAATAAGGATAACTAAGTACAGCGGCGGTAGGTAGAAACGGAGACACATTTGCAATTCACGGGGAGAATCGAAAGGATGATCGTGGTGGTGGAGATGATAGCAGAAATTGAAGATGATCTTTTAAGCAATTGTGGGAATTGCTTTGGATAGTTAATGGAGGTTGATAGATAGGCTGTGGAAGAGGCGGCCCGAGGCATCAAACATTTTGCTCTGATACCGGTGTTAGAACCACTTACGATTCTAAACTTGGGGTTGATCTCTTTAGGGGATCGACCTCCTTGGAACTCTATAGGGGTTCCTCCCTTTGGTGCTGCTCAAGACTGCAGAAAATTAAATTATTGCTTATCGAAAGAGGAGGAATACATATGGCTATTTATAGGGTTTCTAAACCCTAACTCCTAATAGGACTCCTACTCGAGACTCATACTTCTAACCAACTCTAATAGGACTTCTAATCAAGACTCCTATTCCTTTACAACTCTTAATTCATCTCTGAAACAATCTCCCCAACCCTATTTGGCCTCTTCACCTCTTTAATAGAGTGCGGCTTAGGTAAGGTTTTACATGAATCCTAAATAATTAGGACTCTCTTAGTAGAGTCCTAACATTTGATAGAGTTTTTTGGACCATCTCGAAAATTCGAAAAATTGATAGATCTGAAATATTTGCCCTAGTGAAGTTGTGAGCTTTAGGTTACTTAAAAAATAGCCGATCATTAATATTGCTTTAATGAGATTGATTGTTTTGTTCACCTCTCGAAATTTACAATATTAAAATTTTTTCAAAATATTAGCTTTGAAGAAGTTGTATAAGCTTGGTTTCAGCGTGAAAACATGGTAGGTAAATAAAGTTTACATTACAGCGTGGGGGTTTGATCGATTGATTAGCGTTCTTTAAAAATTAAAAATTGATTATTATCAAATTATTTGCAGAGGCGAAGTCGTTTGTGCCATGGTTTAAAAAAAATAATATTTAGTGCGTAATATATGCCTGAAAGTCTAGGTGTCGGTTTCACAGCACCATCTTGAAAATTCCAAAGAATAGCCATTCCTAATATATTGTGAGGTGAATAGCTTAGGGTCCTGAAAATGGCGATCATAAAGGTTCCTAAAGCCCGAATTTGATTGTTTTTGGTGGACCCTCTAAAATTATAATTTTTGATAATTTTCCAAATATTGGCTTTTCGGAAAGTTGTATAAGCTTAGTTTAGCTACGAAAACGTAAGTAGTCGTAAAGTTTGATACCTTGTCGAGGAGTTGTCAGGTTGTTTGCGGTTCTTGAGAATGCAAAAATTGATTATTATCAACTGCATTTCTTTCTGGCGAAGCCGTTTATGCATGGTTTCACAAAAAGTATATGGAGTCACAATATTCCTGAAGTCGAGGTTTAATTGGTTTTAAGCACCATCTTAATAATTCAAAATTTTACGACCATTCCCACCATCTTAGCATTATGGAAGTTGTGTGAAACTGGTTTATAAAAAAATAGCCGATCGTAAAATTTCGCGAAAGTCGAGGTTTGAGCCGGTTTTTGAGGACTATCTCAAAATTCAAAACATTGATCATGCCCAACATATTAGACTATGGAGATTTGTATAGAAGCTGGTTTTAAGCAAAAAAGAAATGAATTCGTAAAAGTTTGCGCCAAATTCGAGTTGAGAACGGTTTTTACGCACCGTCTTGAAAATTCAAAATAATAACCATTTCGACATATTAGCCCGAGGAAGTTTGTTGTATAAAGCGGTTTGAGAAACAAACTACAGGTCGTAAATTTTGCATAAAGTCGATGTTGGATTGGTTTTGCATCTTTCACATCTCGAAAATTCTAAAAATTAATCTTTCGAACATATTTGTCCGTGAGATGTCGATATAGCATGGTTTTAGAAAAAAAAAGTGATAGTTAAAAGTTTTTTGCATTGTCGAGGGTTGATGGGATTTTTTAGCACTATCTCGAAATTGAAAAAATTGATCCTCCAACATATTTGCCCTATAGTAGTCAATATAAGCATAGTTCGAAAAAGCGTGGCGGTCATAAACTTTGAGAAAAATCAAAGTTCGATTGGTTTTGCACACCAACTTCGAAAATTGAAATATTCTAACCATTCCCAACATATTAGCTCCATGGAAGTTGTTTATTCTTAATTTTTAAAAAAAATATAGCGGTTATAAAAGTTCACCTTAATCCCGAGTTTAAATCATTTTTTTATTACCGCCGTCACCAGATGTTGAAAATATTGACCATTCGAACATATTAATAGGAAAGTTGTTTAAAATTTTGGGTTTTGCGAAGAGGCGGTAACCAAAGAGATGCTCATGGTTTGAAAGAGTTAAAGGTTCGATGCGGTTTTGTGCTCTCTCTAAAAAATTAAAATATTGATAATTCTAATAAATTTGAAAACTTTTAGAATTACCATTATATCTTTGGGCTTAAGTAAAAAGCTTTGATGGCTGATCGTAAATTTTGCACATAGGCAAGGTTTGGTAGATTCTTTTGCACCATCCTCGAAATTCAAAATTGATCATTCCAAAGTATTTGCCCTAAAGTAAAGTCTATGAGAATTTGTTTAGATTTAGAAAAACTTGGCCGGTCGTAAAGATTGTCGCGAAGTCGAGGTTTAATTGGTTTTTATTCAGATCTCGAAATTTTATTGACCATTAAGCAACATATTAGCCCAAGAAAATTTTGGCATAATGTTGATCATTTCAACATATTAGCCCGAAAATTTAATATGGCCAGAATTAGGTAGCCCTAAAGGGAGAAATGATAAATTAAGCCCCTGCCCTAAATCACCATCGCATGTATGCCATTAAAGGCAGGAAGTGTGTGATACATGAGGTGCCCGCTGCCCTCGATGTCTTCTAGCCTCACATCCTGAGGGTTGCCTCACATCTCTTCTCACGGTAGAGAACTATCCATCATTTGGGATTTGAGCCCTAGGGAAATTGTATAGCCTAGATTACGGAAAAACATATGATGAATTAAGCCAAAGCCTGGCAAAGGTGAGGCACCGATTGGTTTTGTGCACTATCTCGAAAATTTAAAATATTTACCATTCCCAACACTTTTTTTTGAGGTTGTATGGCTTTATGTTTACAAAAATACTTGATCATTAAATTACTTGAAGTCGGTCGATTGTTTTTGTTCACCTTCTCAAAAATTTACAATATTGATAATTTCACCGAATATTAGCTTTTTCAGGAGAAAGCCGTTCAGCGATAAAGCACATGGCTAAAACCATGCAGTAAGGTTGAATGGTTCATTTTGCGTGCATTCTGTAGAAAATTCGAAATTGATCAGTACTATCGTTCATTGTTTATCATGTTTGAAATTGCATATGAGAATGGCCAGCTCTATTTTCAGAAGTCTGGGGTTAAATTGATTTTAACTTTTATCGAACATTGAGATTTTGCGACCATTCCGACAACATTACATGGAATGCGTACTGGAATTTCATTATCCTGACGACCATGAAGACAGCGAAGATAAAAGGTTTAGTCGGTTTTGAACATTATCTCAAAATTCAAAACATTGATCGTACTTGACATATTAGACCTATGGAAGTTGTATAAGCCGGAGTTTGCGCAAAAAGCGATGGCAAGTTCTACCTTAGTCGAGGTTGAGCAGGTTTTTCGCACCATCTTCAGAAAATTCAAAATAATAACCATTCCCAACATATTAGCCCAAAGGAAGTTGGTAGTATAAGCTTGGTTTGAAACAAGCATTATAGCCATAAATTTGCATAAAGTCGAAGTTGGATTGGTTTTATGCGAATCTCGAAAATTCAAAAATTGATCATTCCATACATATTGTCCATTAGATGTAAAATGCAGTATAGTTTTAGAAAAAAAGCGTGATAGTTAAAAGTTTTCACAACGATGTCGAGGCTACGTTGGGTTTTCTTTCATCTCAAAATTCAAAATTGATCACTCCCAACATATTTGTCTAGGGTAGTCAATATAAGCATAGTTCCGGAGAAAAGAGCGTGTGATGCGTAAACTTTCGCGAAAAATCGAAGTTAATTGGTTTTTGCACACCATCTCAAAAATTGAAATATGACTATTCCCAACATATTAGCTCCGTGATTGTTGTTTAAGCTTAGTTTTGGAAAAATATAGCCGGTTATAATATTGATGCAAAATTCGAGGTCCCGATCGGTTTTTGTTACTAGTCACCGAATATTGAAATATTGACCATTCGAACATAATAGCTCTAAAAGAAGTTGTTTAAAAGATAGGTTTTACCAGGCCGGTTCATCAAGTTGTTAAACCAGTTTCGCGAAGAGTTAAGGTTGTCCGGTTTTTGTGCTCCCTCTTAAAAATTTAAAATATTGACAATTCCTGATAAATTTGTCTTGAGTCGTATATCTTTCGGGCTTCGTTCGCGTGGTGGTCATAAAATTTTCTAAAGTCATGATTTGTTAGGTTAACTTTTTTGGACCATCTAAAAATTTAAAAATTGATAATTCCTAAAATATTTGCCCTAGTGATGTCATGAGGGAATGGTTGAAGGAAAAACTTGGCCGGACATAAAGAAGTTTGCCTGGCGAGGTTCTGTCGGTTTTATGCACGTCAATTTTATTGACCATTCCTAACATATTAGCCCAAGAATATTTAGGCATAATGTTGACCATTCCCAACTTATATTATCTCGAAAATTTGGCCACAAACCAAGTAAGAGTATCCTTAGGGAGAAACACCATACGCCCCTACCACAAGTCACCCTTACTTTCGCCATTAAAGACGCGGGGTGTGTCTTTGCCCGTAGTGCTCTTGCCCTCCGGTCTCTTCTGTCTGGAGTATCATGAGTCACCTCCTACCTCTTCTCACGGTGAGAACTATCAATCGATGGGATTTTAGCCCTTGGAGAATTATATACGGATTGGAAAAAATATGATGATTATAAAGCTTCTCTGGTCGAGTCTCGATTGGTTTTGTGCACTATCTCGAGAATTTTAAAATATTTACCATTCCGACACTTTTTGCCTGGGGAAGTTGTATAAGCTTAGTTGAAAAAAAAAATGGCGTTTCACAGATTTACTTGAGAAAGCAGAATTGATTGTTTTGTTAACCACTCTTAAAATTTTCAATATTGACAATTTTAAAATATTAGCCGAGGAAGGATTGTATAAACTGGTTATGCAATCATGAAGCGATCGTAAAGTTTGATACTGCTTGTCGAGGGGTTTGTCGGAGTTGTTTTAGCATTGTAAAAATTAAAAATTGGTCTTTATCGACTTATTTGCCGAAGTCGTTTGTGCATGGTTTTTCCGCAAATTATATACATCATAATATTTACCTGAGAGTCCCGAGGTTGATTGGTTTCGAGCACCGTCTTAAGCGTTCGGTACAACCATTCCCTTAAGTCTTAGCGTTAAGGGGAAGTTGTGTGAAGACCCTAGTTTATTAAAAACAATGGCCGATCGTAAAATTCTTGTATGGTCGAGGAGTTTGATCGGTTTTAAGGCACTATCTAAAAATTTAAAACATTGATCATGCTGACTTATATTAGACCTATGAGTTGTATAAGCCGGTTTGTGAAAGCTTGATGTCGTAAAAGTTCTTATGGTCGAGGTTGAGCGGATTTTTCGCACCATCTTTAAAATTGAAATAATAACCATTCAACATATTAGCCCGAAGGAAGTTTGTTGTTACCGCAGCTTGGTTTGAAACAAACTTTACGATTAATAGAATTGCATAAAGTCGATGTTGGATTGGTTTTGCATGCCGTCGAAAATTAAATTGATCTTTCGTACATATTTTGTCCGCGGATATGCGATACGAGCCATAGTTTTAGAAAAAAGCGTATGGATTAAAGTTTTTGCGATGTCGAGGTTGATCGATTTTTAGCCACCATTTCAAAAGTACAAAAATTGATCACCTACCAACATATGCTGGTGCTGCGATACATACGGCATGAACACTGGTAGGGATTGTGACGTTAAATAAACTGCAAGAAAATCGGATTCGGTGGTTTTACGCACACCATCTCGAAAATTTAAAAATGTTAACCGATGCAACATATTAGCGTCGTAGGTTGTTTTACGGTAGTTTTTAAAAATAGCGGTTATAAAGGATTACATAAAGTCGAGGGATTCGATTAGTTTTTATTCGCGTCGTTTGAAGAATATTGAAATATTGACCATTCTAAGCGTATTAGCTTCAGGGATGTTGTTTAGGCGGGTTTTGTAAAGATCACGGCCGGTCATCAAGGGTTGCAAAGAGTTATGGTTCGTCGGTTTTGTGCTCCCTACGAGAATTTAAAATATTAACAATTTCCAATTAAATTTGCCTTTGGGAATTAGGTATATGCTAGGCTTAAGCGATGGTGATGCGTAAATTTTGCACAAAGTCAAAGTTGATATATGTTCTTTTGCACGTCCAAAATTCAAAAATTGATCATTCAATATTTGCCAGGTGAAAGTCCTGAAAGGTTTGTGAGAAAAACTTAGCGATTATAAAGGTGCGGTAAATTACGGGGAGTTAATCGGTTTTTATGCTTGTCTCAAAAATTTTATTGACCGTTCTAACATAATGTAGCCGAAAATTTGAGCATGTTGACCATTCGACATAAAAAGCTCACGAATATTTGTAAAGCGAGTAAATTTGCCCTTGGGAGAAGCAACTATCGCCTCCGACCCTGCTCTCTATACATGGCACCATTGTAACGCGAGGTGTGTGCGCCAGCGAGTCTGCCCTCGATCTCTTCTAAGCCCCCTATCACATGAGAATTGTACTCCTTACCTCTTTATGGTGAAAACTATCAATCACTAGGATTTTTTGCCCTAGAGTGGCTATGCGGGATGCGGAAAAAATTATGATGGTTATTAAGCCTGTAATTCGAGGGCTTCGATTGGTTTTGTGCACTATCTCGAAAATATAAAATATTTACCATTGTAACACTTTTGCACAAGAGGTTGTATAAGCTTAGGTTGTAAAAAAAAATAGCGATGTTTAAAGTGCGTAGAGATGCGATTGGTTTTTATGGATCCTCCTCGAAAATTTATAATTTTGACATTTCTAATCTTCAGCTTTGGAGAAAGTTGTATAAACTAGTTTACATGAAAACATGGCCGTCGTAAAGTTTATTGCAACGTCGGGGTTTGATTAGTTGTTTAAGCATTCTTGAAAATTCAAAAATTGATCATTATCAACTTATTCCCCTTACTGTGAAGTCGTTTGTATGGTGTCACAAAATTATGTCGGTCGTAATATTTGCCTGAAGTCGAGGTTAATTGGTTTCTGAGCACCATCTTAAACATTAAAAAATTGACCGTTCCCTACATCTTAGCGTTATGGAAGTTGTGTGAGAGCGGGGTTTAGTAAAAAACATGACGATCTTAAAATTTGCTTATGAAATTCGTTTGGTCGGATTTTGAGCATTATCCTCGAAAAATTCAAAACATTGATAAATGCACCTGATATATTTAGACCTATGGAAGTTGTATAAGCTAGTTTTTGTAATGTCGTAAAAGTTTGCTTGAGTTGGTTCGAGCAGTTTTGCGCTATCTTGAAATTAGAAATAGTACCGTTCTCAGCAGTAATGTGAAAGGGAAGTTAATTGTATAAGCTTGGTTTGAAGCGAGCTATAGTCGTAAATTTTTAAATAAAGTCACGATGTTCGATTGGTTTTACGCCAGATCTCGAAAATTTAAAAAATTGATCATTCAAAACATAATTGTCCATGAGATGTCGTCTGAGGATAGTTTTAGAAAAATCTGATAATTAAAGTTTTTGCAATGCTCCGAGGTTCCGTCGTTTTTGTGCACCATTTAATTGAAATTGATCACTCCCAACTTGTAATTTGCCCGAGTGGTGATATAAGCATAGTTTGGGAGGAAAAAGGCGTGGCGATAATAAACTACGAAAAATCAGTTGATTGGTTTTGTACCATCACGAAAATTCAAAATATTGACCAACATTTTACCTCCGGGGAGTTTGTTTAAGCTTAGTTTTTAAAAATATAGCGGTAATAAAGTTTTATGAGATTGAGGAGTTGTCTACGTTTTTACATTGCAGTCTTAAATATTTGAAATATTGACCATTCCAAACGTATTAGCTAGAAGTTGTTTTAGTTGGGTTTTGTCAAATGGCGTTATGGTCATCAAGTTTGCAAAATAGTTAGGGATTAGGTGGTTTTGTGCTCCTTGTCAAAAATTTAAAATTTTGACAATTCTAATAAGTACTTTTCCTTCGAATTAGGTATCATGGGCCGTTAAAAAGCTACGTGGAATTAAGTAAATTTTACCTAGAAGTCAAGTTTGATAAGGTTCTTTTTTGGACCATCTAAAAGAATTTAAAAAATTGATTATTCCCCAAAATATTTGCCCTAGTGAAGTCCTTTGAGAATGGTTTCTGAGAAAAGCAATAGGAATTAAAAGATTAGCGAGTCGAGTTATCGAGTTTTATGCGCGGGTGTCGAGAATTTTGTGACCATTTCCTAACATATTAGCCCAAGAATATTTGGGCATCATGTTAACCGTTCCTACGTATTATCTCGAGAAAATTTGTGCAAACTAGTAGGTATCCTTAGAGGAGAAGCCATGGTAAGCCCACGCCTAAATTTCACGCCTACGCTTTCGCCATTAAGGCAGGTGTGTGTCTTTGCCCTTAAGGTGCCCTTGCCCTGGTCTCTTCTCACCTCCCTATGTAGTCGCCTCCTACCTCTTCTCAGTGAAACTATCAATAGCTAGGATTTTAGCCCTAGAGGGAAATTGTATATCTTGAATGCGGAAAAAATGATGGTCATAAAGCTTTTGCAAAGTCGAGGGCTCGATTGGTTTTGTGCACTATCTAGAAAATTTAAAATGTTACACTATTTCCGAGGGAAGATGTATAATCTTAGGTTCCATGAAAAATAGCGTTTATAAAAGGTTCCCTGAAAATTTGCAGAGATTCAATTGTTTTTGTGGACCCTAAAATCCCCACAATTTTGATAATTTTCCTAACTAATGCAGAAAGTTGTATAAGTTTAGTTTAAACGCGAAAACATGGGCTGTCGTAAAAAAAGTTGGGTGCTGTGTCCGGAGTTTGATCGATTGTTCGCGTTCTAAAAAATTCAAAATTGATCATTATCCAGCTTATTTGCCCTAGCAGTGGATTTTGTGCATGTGGTTCACCAAAAAATTCAATGATCGTGATATTTGCACAAAGTAAAGGTTCAATTGGTTTTGAGCATCTTAAATATTCAAAATTTTGACCATTCCTTACATCTTAGCATTATGGAAGTTATTGTGAGCTTGGTTTACTTAAAAACATGGCGATCGTAAAATTTCGCATAAAAGTTGAGGTTTGAGTGTTTTCTTACTATCTGAAAGAGAATTCAAAACATTGATCATACCCAACATATTAGACCTATAAGGATTGTATAAAGTTTTTGCAAAAAGCTTGATCATAAAAGTTCTGCGCAAAGTCGAGCCCGAAACGGTTTTGCTCACCATCTTGAAAATTCAAAATAATAACCATTCCCAACATATTAGCCCAAAGGAAGTTTGTTGGCTGGCTTGGTTTGAAACAAGCCTACGGTCATGAAATTTTGTAAATTCGATGTTTGATTGGTTTCTCGACCATCCCAGAAAACTCAAAAATTTATCATTCAGTATATTTGTCCATGAGATGTCGTCTGACATAGTTTTAAACGTGATAGTTAAAAGTTTTTGCAATGTCGAGGTTTGATCGATTTTTTAGCACCACCTCCAAAATTCAAAATTGATCACTCCCAATATATTTGCCTGGTAGGTAATATAAGAATAATTTCGAGGAAAAAGGCGTGTGATCGCCAAACTTTCGTCGAAGTTCAATTGGTTTTAGTGCACCATCTGAAAATTCAAAATGTTGACCAAATTCCCAACATATTAGCTCCATGGAAGTTCTTTAAGCTTAGTTTTCAAAATATAGCCGGTTATAAAGTTTACCGCAAAGTCGAGGATTCGTCAGTTTTTTGTGCAGATCTCAAATATTGAAAATATTGACCATTTGAACATATTAGCTCTAGAAAGTTGTTTAAGCTAGGTTTTGCAGAGCGTGATGACGGTCATCAGTTTACAAGAGTTAAGGTTGATCGGTTTTACATTGCTCTCCCTAAAATTTAAAATATTGATAATTTTCAATAAATTTGCTTCGGGGAAGTCATTATATGCTGGACTTCGCCCAGCATTGGCGGTCATAAATTTTTGCCTGAAAGTCAAGGTTTGATAGGGGTTTGGAACAAATGAATTAGTTTTGTTAATTTTTGTCCACTGTTTTGGTGAATTTGAACACTAGACTTATGTATCATGTAATAGATATTTTGTCATTAGAAAAGAATTTCAAGGTTATTGATGAAGATGCATTCTATTATTGTGCCATATTGGTTGCGATGAATATTAAGCATTAAATCTGCTGGAGTAGGAAGCTTTTCCTATTCCGGTTAGATGATGCCTAGTGATTATTTGAAGGTTTCTTGTGGTTTATAATAAGCGGATATCTGACGTGGGCATGATACCCACCGTTATCATGTGTGGGCACCTTGTTGGGGTGATACATATTACTTTGCATTAGCCAACATGTACAATATGCGGTTCCTTTAATTTTTTTTTTTCCATGAATTAATAGATTTTAGGCTTCTTTCATGGTCAAGCATTGATGCTCTTTGTTTCCACCCGATAACATCGGAATAATTTTTTGGGTTCTCGCTTCTCTGAGGGGTTGGTTATGTTCATGGCGGCCCGGATTCACGAAACCACCTCTCGGATGAAGGTAGTATTTTTGTTGACACTGCTAGTTTAGATTTTATTAATACTTATCTACGTATTATCTTTTTATTTACTTGAAATTCTGTGTTCATGTCCATTTTATACCAAATATGAAGATGGAGTGGCGTGCAGAGGCTCCTCTCCTCATGGTTGATGGTTTGGCCTGGGGCAGAGGAGCCACCTCCCAGACCATGGGTGGGCGGGCGAGAGCTCTACTCAGCTCCCAAGACAGTGGGAGGGAGGTGGGGCAGAAAGCTTCCTCCGCGTGCGCAGGCGGTGTGTGGCAAAAGAGCTGAGAGGCCCTCCTCACTTCCCAGCCGATGGGAAGTCCGGCAGAGCTCTCCTCACCTCCCGGATGGGTGTGGCCGGGCAGAGCTCCTCACCTCCCGGACGTGAGTGGGCTGGCAGAGCACCACTCACTTCCAGGGTGAGTGAGACAGAAGGCTCCTCACTTCCCAGGCGGGGAGGCTGACAGGCAGGCTCACACTTCCCAGGCGTTGGATGGCGGGCAGGAGCCCTCTTCCTCCCATATATGGGGTGGCCGAGGCAGAGGCACTCCTGCTTCCCAGCAGGCAGGCTGACTGGGCAGGCATCTCAATTCCCTGATGGGGTGGCCAGGAATAGGCGCTCCCTCACTTCCCCCCCAGATGATGGGTGGTCAAGCAGAGGCGCTCCTCACTTCCCAGACGGGTTGGCGGAAGAGGCGCTCCTCACTTCCCAGGCAGGCGATTGGGAGAGAAGGCATTCTCACTTCCCAGATGTGGTGGCGGACGGAGGCTCCTCACTTCCCAGATGTTGGGTGGCCGGGCAGGGAGGCCCTCCTCGCCCTTCCCAGAGTTTGTGTGTGAGCAGAATCACTCCTCACTTCCCAGGCGATGGGTGGACAGGTAGAGGCTCCCCTCACTTCCCAGGTGATGGGTGTCGGGCAGAGGCCACTCTCACTTTCCAGGCCAGTAGTTGGTGGGGCAGGGCCTCCTCACTTCCCAGAGGTGGTGGCGGCAAGGTGATCGCCACTTCCCAGACGGTGGG
>JAKGGE010002192.1:0-16032 GCA_023748175.1 Hoolock leuconedys
CGTGCAGAGGCGCTCCTCTCCTCATGGTTGATGGTTGGCCGGGCAGAGGCGCCCTCACCTCCCAGATGATGGGTGGCGGGCAGAGGCTCTCCTCACCTCCCGGATGATGGGTGGCCGGGCAGAGGCTCTCCTCACCTCCCGGATGATGGGTGGCCGGGCAGAGGCCCTCCTCACTTCCCAGAAGGTGGGTGGCCAGGCAGAGGCTCTCCTCACTTCCCAGAAGGTGGGTGGTCAAGCAGAGGCGCTCCTCACTTCCCAGATGTTGGGTGGCCGGGCAGAGGCGCTCCTCACTTCCCAGACGATGGGTGGACAGGTAGAGGCGCCTCACTTCCCAGACGGTGGGTGGCGAGCAGCTCCTCACCTCCCAGGCGGTGTGTGTGGCGGGCAGAAGCTCCTCACTTCCCAGAAGGTGGGTGGCCAGGCAGAGGCTCTCCTCACCTCACACATGACGGTGGCCCGGGCAGAGGCCCTCCTCACTTCCCAGATGGCTTTGCGGGCACAGGCGCTCCTCATTTCCCAGGCGATGGGTTGGCCGGGCAGAGGCGCTCCTCACCTCCCGGATGATGGGTGGCGGGCAGAGGCGCTCCTCACTTCCCAGACGATGGGTGTCCGGGCAGAGGCCCTCCTCACTTCCCAGGCGATGGGTGTCGGGCAGAGGCGCTCCTCACCTCCCAGATGATGGGTGGCCGGGCAGAGGCCCTCCTCACATCCCGGATCATGGGTGGCGGGCAGAGGATCTCCTCACCTCCTGGGCGATGGTTGGCGGGCAGAGGCGCCTCACTTCCCAGGCAGGCGGCCCAGGTGATGGCTCACTCAATTCACAGATGGGTGGCGGGCGAGGTTCTGCTCACTTCCCAAATGATGGGTCGTCAGGCCGAGGCGCTCCTGACCTCCCGGACAATGGTTGGCCGGGCAGAGGCGCTCCTCACCTCCCGGACGATGGTGGGCGGGCAGAGGCCCTACTCACTTCCCAGACGATGGGTGTCGGGCAGAGGCGCTCCTCACTTCCCAGGCGATGGGTGTCGGGCAGAGGCCCTCCTCACTTCCCAGATGATGGGTGGCCGGGCAGAGGCGCTCCTCACTTCCCAGACGGGCGGCCGGCAGAGGCGCTCCTCACTTCCCAGACGATGGGTGGCCGGCAGAGGCGCTCCTCACTTCCCAGGTGATGGGTGTCAGACAGAGGCGATCCTCACCTCCCAGACGATGGGTGGCCGGGCAGACGTGCTCTTCACATGGGATAATGGGTGGCGTTCTCTTTCTCTCCTCAACTTCCGGACAATGGGTGGCCGTGCATAGGCCCTCCTCACTTCCCAGAAGATGGGTGGCCAGGCCGAGGTGCTCCTCACATCCCAGGCGTTGGGTGGCCGGGCAGAGGCGCTCCCTCACCTCCCGGACGATGGGTGGCCGGGCAGAGGCCCTCCTCACTTCCCAGATGATGGGTGGCCGGGCAGAGGCGCTCCCCATTTCCCAGATGATGGGTTGCCATGCAGAGACGTTCCTCACTTCCCAGACGGGGTGGCCGGGAAGAGGCGCTCCTCACTTCCCCGACGTTGGGTGGCCGGGCAGAGGCGCTCCTCACGTCCCAGACGACGGGGGGCCGGGCAGAGGCGCTCCCTCACTTCCCAGATGATGGGTGGCCGGGCAGAGGCGCTCCCTCACCTCCCAGATGATGGGTGGCGGGCAGGCTCCTCACCTCCCGGACGATGGGTGGCCGGGCAGAGGCGCTCCCTCACCTCCCAGATGATGGGTGGCGGGCAGAGGCTCCTCACTTCCCAGATGATGGGTGGCCGGGCAGAGGCGCTCCCTCACTTCCCAGATGGGTGGCGGGCAGAGGCTCTCCTCACCTCCCAGATGATGGGTGGCCGGGCAGAGGCGCTCCTCACTTCCCAGATGATGGGTGGCGGGCAGAGGCTCTCCTCACTTCCCGAGAGGGGCGGGCAAGGCGCTCCTCACTTCCCAGATGATGGGTGGCGGGCAGGCTCCTCACCTCCCAGAAGATGGGTGGCCGCGCGTTGGCGCTACTCACTTCCCAGATGGTGTGTGGCCGGGCACAGTCGCCTCACTTCCCAGATGATGGGTGGCCGGGCAGAGGCTCTCCTCACCTCCCAGGCGATGGGTGACGGGCGGCTCCTCACCTCCGGATGATGGGTGGCCGGGCAGAGGCCCTCCCTCACCTCCCAGATGATGGGTGGCCGGGCAGAGGCCCTCCTCACTTCCCAGAGGATGTGTGGCCGGGCAGAGGCCCTCCCTCACCTCCCAGATGATGGGTGGCCGGGCAGAGGCCCTCCTCACTTCCCAGATGATGGGTGGCCGGGCAGAGGCCCTCCTCACTTCCCAGATGTTGGGTGGCCAGCAGAGGCCCTCCTCACTTCCCAGATGGGGTGGCCGGGCAGGCTCCTCACTTCCCAGATGATGGGTGGCCGGGCAGAGGCCCTCCTCACTTCCCAGATGATGGGTGGCCGGGCAGAGGCGCTCCTCACCTCCCAGATGATGGGTGGCCGGGCAGAGGCAATCCTCACTTCCCAGGCAGGCGGCTGGGCAGGCTCCTCACTTCCCAGATGGTGTGGCCGGGCAGAGGCTCCTCACCTCCCGGACGATGGGTGGCCGGTGGAGCTCCTCACTTCCCAGACGATGGGAGGTCGGGCAGGCTCCTCACTTCCCAGACGGTGGGTGGCCAGGCAGGCTCCTCACTTCCCAGGCGTTGGGTGGCGGGCAGAGGCTCTCCTCACTTCCCAGATGATGGGTGGCCGGGCAGAGGCGCCTCCTCACTTCCCAGATGATGGGTGGTCAGGCAGAGGTGCTCCTCACTTCCCAGACGTTGGGTGGCCAGGCAGAGGCGCTCCTCACTTCTCAGATGATGGGAGGTCAGGCAGAGGCTCTCCTCACCTCCCGGACATGGGCTGCAGGCAGAGGCCCTCCTCACTTCCCAGATTTTGGTTGGGTGGCCAGGCAGAGGCTCTCCTCACCTCCCGGAGATGGGTGGCCGGGCAGAGGCACTCCTCACTTCCCAGATGGGGTGGCCGGGCAGAGGCCCTCCTCACTTCCCAGACGTTGGGTGGCCGGGCAGAGGCGCTCCTCACTTCCCAGACGTTGGGTGGCCCGGGCAGAGGCACTCCTCACTTCCCAGATGATGGGTGGCGGGCAGAGGCACTCCTCACTTCCCAGGCGATGGGTGGCCGGGCAGAGGCTCCTCACTTCCCAGACGTTGGGTGGCCTGGCAGAGGCTCCTCACTTCCCAGAGGTGGGTGGCCAGGCAGAGGCTCTCCCTCACCTCCCAGATGATGGGTGGCCGGGCAGAGGCTCCTCACTTCCCAGGCGATGGGTGGCCGGGCAGAGGCCCTCCTCACTTCCCAGATGATGGGTGGCCGGGCAGAGGCTCCTCACTTCCCAGATGATGGGTGGCCGGGCAGAGGCTCTCCTCACCTCCCAGATGATGGGTGGCCGGGCAGAGGCACTCCTCACTTCCCAGATGGTGTGTGGCCAGGCAGAGGCGCTCCTCACTTCCCAGAAGGTGGGTGGCCAGGCAGAGGCGCTCCTCACTTCCCAGAAGGGTGGCCGGGCAGAGGCTCTCCTCACTTCCCAGAGGGGTGGCCGGGCAGAGGCGCTCCCTCACTTCCCAGATGATGGGTGGCGGGCAGAAGCTCTCCTCACCTCCCAGGATGATGGGTGGCGGGCAGAAGCTCTCCTCACCTCCCGGATGATGGGTGGCGGGCAGAGGCACTCCTCACTTCCCAGACGGGGTGGCCGGGCAGAGGCCTCCTCACTTCCCAGATGGGGTGGCCGGGCAGAGGCTCTCCTCACCTCCCAGATGGGGTGGCCGGGCAGAGGCTCCTCACTTCCCAGACGATGGGTGGCCAGGCAGAGGCGCTCCTCACTTCCCAGAAGGTGGGTGGCCGGGCAGAGGCTCCTCACCTCCCGGACGATGGCTGGCCGGGCAGTCGGGCTCCTCACCTCCCGGACGAGGGGTGGCCGGGCAGAGGAGCTCCTCACTTCCCAGGCGGGGTGGCCGGGCAGAGGCTCTCCTCACTTCCCAGGCGATGGGTGGACGGGCAGAGGCACTCCTCACTTCCCAGGCAGTGGGTGGCCAGGCAGAGGCGCTCCTCACTTCACCACAGGCAGAGGCGCTCCTCACTTCCCAGACGAGGGGTGGCCGGGCAGAGGCGCTCCTCACCTCCCGGACGATGGGTGGCGGGCAGAGGCACTCCTCACTTCCCAGGCGATGGGTGGCGGGCAGGCTCCTCACTTCCCAGGCAGTGGGTGGCGGGCAGGCTCTCCTCACTTCCCAGATGATGGGTGGCCGGGCAGAGGCACTCCTCACTTCCCAGGCGTTGGGTGGCCAGGCAGAGGCGCTCCTCACTTCCCAGACGTTGGGTGGCCAGGCAGAGGCGCTCCTCACTTCCCAGACGAGGGTGGCCGGGCAGAGGCGCTCCTCACTTCCCAGGCGATGGGTGGTCAGGCAGTGGCGCTCCTCACTTCCCAGACGTTGGGTGGCGGGCAGGCTCCTCACTTCCCAGGCGATGGGTGGTCGGGCAGAGGCGCTCCTCACCTCCCAGACGGTGGGTGGCCGGGCAGAGGCACTCCTCACTTCCCAGACGATGGGTGGCGGGCAGAGGCGCTCCCTCACCTCCCGGACGATGGGTGGCGGGCAGAGGCACTCCTCACTTCCCAGGCGATGGGTGGCGGGCAGAGAGCCCTCTTCCTCCCATATATAGGGTGGCTGGGCAGAGGCACTCCTCACTTCCCAGGCGATGGGTGGTCAGGCAGTGGCGCTCCTCCTTCCCAGACCCTGGGGGGCCGGGCAGAGGCGCTCCTCACTTCCCGGGATGATGGGTGGCCGTGCAGAGGCCCTCACTTCCCAGACTGTGGTGGCCAGGCAGAGGCGCTCCTCACTTCCCAGACGTTGGGTGGCCAGGGAGCACACCTCCTCACTTCCCAGAGATGGGTGGCCGGGCAGATTCGCTCCTCACTCCCCAGACTGGAAGAGCCGAACTTCAGAGAGGCGCTCCTCACTTCCCAGACGATGGGTGGCAGGGCAGAGGCTCTCCTCACCTCCCGGACGAGGGGTGGCCGGGCAGAGGCTCTCCTCACCTCCCGGGGACGATGGGTGGCAGGGCAGAGGCGCCTCCTCACCTCCCAGAAGATGGGTGGCGGGCAGAGGCTCTCCTCACCTCCCAGACGATGGGAGGCGGGCAGGCTCCTCACCTCCCGGACGATGGGTGGCGGGCAGAGGCACTCCTCACTTCCCAGGCGAATGGGTGGCGGGCAGAGGCACTCCTCACATCCCAGACTGTGGGTGGCCTGGCAGAGGCCCTCCTCACTTCCCAGATGATGGGTGGTCGGGCAGAGGCGCTCCTCACTTCCCAGATGGGGTGGCGGGCAGAGGCACTCCTCACTTCCCAGATGATGGGTGGCCGGGCAGAGGCCCTCCTCACTTCCCAGACGATGGGTGGCCGGGCAGAGGCCCTCCTCACTTCCCAGAGGATGGGTGGCGGGCAGAGGCTCCTCACTTCCCAGATGGGGTGGCGGGCAGAGGCTCCTCACTTCCCAGATGGGGTGGCGGGCAGACTCCTCACTTCCCAGATGATGGGTGGCGGGCAGAGGCACTCCTCACTTCCCAGGCGATGGGTGGCGGGCAGGCTCCTCACTTCCCAGGCGTTGGGTGGCGGGCAGAGGCTCTCCTCACCTCCCAGATGATGGGTGGCCGGGCAGAGGCTCTCCTCACCTCCCAGACGATGGGAGGCAGGGCAGAGGCGCCCCTCACCTCCCAGATGATGGGTGGCCGGGCAGAGGCACTCCTCACTTCCCAGAAGATGGGTGGCCGGGCAGAGGCACCTCACTTCCCAGACGTTGGGTGGCCGGGCAGAGGCGCTCCTCACCTCCCGGACGATGGGTGGCGGGCAGGCTCCTCACTTCCCAGATGGGGTGGCGGGCAGAGGCTCTCCTCACCTCCCGGATGATGGGTGGCGGGCAGAGGCTCTCCTCACCTCCCGGAGGATGGGCTGGCCGGGCAGAGGCACTCCTCACTTCCCAGACAGTGGGTGGCCGGGCAGAGGCCCTCCTCACTTCCCAGGCGATGGGTGGCCGGGCAGAGGCGCCTCACTTCCCAGATGGGGTGGCCGGCAGAGGCGCTCCTCACCTCCCGGACGATGGGTGGCCGGGCAGAGGCACTACTCACTTCCCAGACGATGAGTGGCCGGGCAGACGCGCGCCTCACTTCCCAGACGATGGGTGGCCGGGCAGAGGCACTCCTCACTTCCCAGATGATGGGTGGCAGGGCAGAGGCTCTCCTCACCTCCCGGGGGTGGGTGGCCGGGCAGAGGCGCTCCTCACTTCCCAGACGGGGTGGCGGGCAGAGGCTCTCCTCACCTCCCGGACGATGGGTGGCCGGGCAGAGGCGCTCCTCACTTCCCAGACGTTGGGTGGCCAGGCAGAGGCGCTCCTCACTTCCCAGACGTTGGGTGGCCAGGCAGAGGCGCTCCTCACTTCCCAGACGATGGGAGGCGGGCAGAGGCTCTCCTCACCTCCCAGGCGATGGGTGGCGGGCAGAGGCACTCCTCACTTCCCAGATGGGGTGGCGGGCAGAGGCACTCCTCACTTCCCAGATGGGGTGGCGGGCAGAGGCACTCCTCACTTCCCGGGGCGATGGGTGGCGGGCAGAGGCACTCCTCACTTCCCAGACGTTGGGTGGCGGGCAGAGGCACTCCTCACTTCCCAGATGGGGTGGCGGGCAGAGGCTCCTCACTTCCCAGAGTTGGGTGGCCGGGCAGAGGCGCTCCTCACTCCCAGGCGATGGGTGGCCGGGCAGAGGCCCTCCTCACTTCCCAGATGATGGGTGGCCGGGCAGAGGCGCTCCTCACTTCCCAGGCAGGCTGACAGGGCAGGCTCCTCACTTCCCAGGCGTTGGGTGGCGGGCAGAGGCCCTCCTCACTTCCCCAGAGCGAGTTGATTACCGGTTAGGCTCCTCACTTCCCAGATGGGGTGGCGGGCAGAGGCCCTCCTCACTTCCCAGACGATGGGTTGGAGCGCAGAGGCACTCCTCACTTCCACGAGGTTGTGTGGCCGGGCAGAAGCTCTCCTCACCTCCCGGACGATGGGTGGCGGGCAGAGGCCCTCCCTCACTTCCCAGATGATGGGTGGCCGGGCAGAGGCGCTCCTCACCTCCCGGACGATGGGTGGCCGGGCAGAGGCCTCCTCACTTCCCAGATGATGGGTGGCCGGGCAGAGGCGCTCCTCACCTCCCGGACGATGGGTGGCCGGGCAGAGGCGCTCCTCACTTCCCAGGCAGTTGGGTGGCCGGGCAGAGGCGCTCCTCACTTCCCAGACAGGGCGTGCGACCGGGCAGAGGCGCTCCTCACTTCCCAGATAGTTGGGTGGCCGGGCAGAGGCCCTCACTTCCCAGATGATGGGTGGCGGGCAGAGGCGCTCCTCACTTCCCAGGCGATGGGTGGCGGGCAGAGGCCCTCCTCACTTCCCAGATGATGGGTGGCCGGGCAGAAGCTCCCTCACTTCCCAGGCAGTTGGGTGGCCGGGCAGAGGCTCTCCTCACTTCCCAGACGATGGGAGGTCGGGCAGAGGCTCTCCTCACTTCCCAGACGATGGGAGGTCGGGCAGAGGCACCTCACTTCCCAGATTGGGTGGCTGGGCACGCTCCTCACTTCCCAGATGATGGGTGGCCGGGCAGAGGCGTTCCTCACTTCCCAGACGATGGGAGGTCGGGCAGAGGCACTCCTCACCTCCCGGATGATGGTTGGCCGGGCAGAGGCGCTCCTCACTTCCCAGGTACGGGTCATTTGGCGGCTCCTGACCTCCCCAGCGGCGGCTGGCGGGCAAGGCGCTCCCTCCCTCCCGGGCGGTGAGTGCAGGAAGAGGCCCCCTCACTTCCCAGGCATGGTGGCGGGCAGAGCCCTCACTTCCCAAGCAGAGGCGGCAGGCAGAGGCGGCTCCTCACTTCCCAAGGCGTTGTGTGGCGGGCAGAGGCCTCTTCACTCCCAGCATATATAGGGTGGCGGGAGGCACTCCTCACTTTGAGCAGGCTGGAGCAGGGCGCTCTTCAATTCCCAAATGGGGGTGGCCTGGAATAGGCTCCTCACTTCCCAGATGATGGGTGGTCTAGCAAGTGCTCTCCTTTCCCAGGCGGTGGGTGGACTGGCAGGGCCTCCTCACTTCCAAAGATGGGGTGGCCTTGCAGAGGCTCTCACTTCAGGCCGGGTTGGCGAGGGTGAGGCGTCTCACTTCCCAGGCAGGGGTTGGAAGAGGCAGCTACTCATTTCCCAGATGGGGTGTGGGCAGAGGCATGCCTGCACTTCCCCCAGATGTTGGGTGTGCGGGCAGGGGCCCTCCTCCCTTCCCAGAGTTTGTGTGGCCGGGCACAATCGCTCTTCACTTCCCAGACGATGGTGGACGGGTGGGGGCTCTCCCACTTCCCAGATGATGGGTGTCTGGGCAAGAGCCCTCACCTCACTTTTCGAACAATGGGTGTTTGGGCAGAGCCCTCCCTCTCACTTCCCAGAAGGCCAGAGTGCCTGGCAGAGGCGTCCTCACTTCCCGGAGCAGTGGGTGGCGGGCAGGGGTGCTCCTCACCTCCCAGGCGGTGTGTGGCCGGGCAGGGCACCTCACTTCCCAGACTGTGGGTGGCGGCAGAGGAAAAAGCTCCCTCCCGCGTCCCCGGAGCGAAGGAAGAAGGGACAGAGGCTCTCTTCACAACCCAGATGGGGCGTGGGGTGAAGCCACTCCCACTTGAAGCCAGGCGGCCGAGGGAGCAGAGCTCCACCCTTCACCCGGGCGATGGGTGGCGGGACATTCCCTCCCCTCCCGGACGATGGTGACGGGCAGAGGCTCTCCTTACCTCCCAGAACATGGGTGGCCGAGAAAAGGCACTCCTCACTTCCCAGACTATCGGTGGCCGGGCAGAAGCCCTCTTCACATGCCCAGACGTGGCGGCCGGGCAGATGCACACCTGTAATTCCCAGACAGGGGCTGCCAGGCAGAGGCCCCTCCTAACTTCCCAGATTTTGGGTGGCCGAGGCGGGGGAGCCTTCTTCCTCCCAAATATAGGTTGGCGGGCAGAGGCACTTCTCACTTCAAGGCGGCCCGACAGGCAAGAGCGGCTCTTCAATTCCCAGATGCGTTAGCTGGGCGGCAGCTCCTCCCACTTCCCAGGCGATGGGTGGCCGGGCAGAGCTCTCCCACTCCGCCCGTATGGGGTGGCCGCTCAGAGGGCTCTCACTTTGGCGGCCGGGCAGAGGCGACAATCCCGCCCACAGATGGGGTGGCGGGCAGAGTCGCTCACATCATTTCCCAGGCGTTGGGTGGCGAGGCAGGGGGCTCACCTCCCGGACGATGGTTTGAGCCCGGGCAGAGGTCTCCTCTCACATCCCGGACGATGGGTGGCCCGAGCCAGAGGCCCACCTCACTTCCCAGCTTGTCGGGTGGCGGCAGGGGGCACTCCTCACTTCCCAGGCGGGGCAGCAGGACGAGGCTCTCTTCGCACCCAAGACAGAGGCCGGCCGGGGAAGGGGCGCTACTCCCACTTCCCCAGGCAGAAGGGAGGCCGAGAAAGCGAGAAGCTCCCTCACTTCCCAAGCGATGGATGGCGAGGGCAGGGGGTCCTCACCTCCCGGGGCGGCCGGGTGGCCAGGAGCAGAGTCTCTCCTCTCCTCCCGGAGGGATGGGTGTGAGGGCAGAGGCTCTCCTCACCTCTGCGAGAAAAACTGACGTTGGCAGGGTAAGAGGCACTCCTCACTTCCCACAGAAAATGGGTGGCCAGGCAGAAGCTCTCCACACTTCCCCGAGCCGAGGCTGACACGGGGTGGCAGCAACTCACTTCCCAGATTGGGTGGCCGGACGGGGGAGCTCCTCACTTCCCAGAGGATGGGAGGTGGGCAGGCTCCTCCACCTCCCACGGGCGGTGGTGTCCGGGCAGAGGCTCTCATCACCTCCCGGGGCGATGGGTGGCGTGCAAGAGCCCTCCTCACCTCCCAGGCGATGGGTGGTCCGGCAGAGGCTCTCCTCACCTCCTGGATGATGGGTGGCCGGGCAGAGTTGCTCCTCAACTCCCGGATGATGGTTGGCCAGGCAGAGGTGCTCCTCACTTCCCAGATTTTGGGTCATTTGGCCGACGCCGACCCCGACAGACGCCCGCCCGAGGCAGCTCTCACCTCCCGGACGATGAGTGGGTTGGCAGAGGCAATCCCTCACTTCCCAGAGCATGAGAGGTGGGACAGAAGCCCTCCTCACTTCCCAAACGGGGTGGCAGGGCAGAGGCGCTCCTCACTTCCCAGACGTTGTGTGGCCGGGCAGAGGCCCTCTTCACTCCCATATATAGGGTGGCTGGGAGGAGGCACTCCTCACTTCCCAGACGGGGCGGCTGGGCAAGGACGCTCTTCAATTCCCAAATGGGGTGGGCTGGAATAGGCGCTCCTCACTTCCCAGATGATGGGTGGTCAAGCAAGTCTCCTCACTTCCCAGGCCGGTGGGTGGCCTGGCAGAGAGGCCCTCCTCACTTCAAAGATGGGGTGGCCTTGCAGGCTCCTCACTTCCCAGGCGGGTTGGCGGGTGCGGTCCTCCGCTTCCCAGGCAGTGGGGAAGAGGCTACTCATTTCCCAAATGGGGGTGGCGGGCAGAGCTCCTCACTTCCAGATATTGGGTGGCGGGCAGAGGCCTCCTCCCTTCCCAGGTGTTGGTGGCGGTGAGGCCCTCCTCACTTCCCAGAGTTTGTGTGGCAGACGGAATGGCTCCTCACTTCCCAGGCGATGCGT
Organism: Hoolock leuconedys; assembly: GCA_023748175.1. NCBI lineage: Eukaryota > Metazoa > Chordata > Mammalia > Primates > Hylobatidae > Hoolock > Hoolock leuconedys. The sequence goes on from JAKGGE010002192.1 coordinate 10,758, forward strand.
GTGGACAGGTGAGGCTCTCCCACACTTGCCCTACAGGCGATGGATGTCCAGGCAGAGGCCCGCCCTCAGCCCTACGAACAATGGGTGTTGAGGCCTCACTCCCCACTTCCAGAAGGTGAGTGGCTGGCAGAGGCGATCCTCTTCCCAGACAGTGGGTGGCCGAGCGAGGTGCTCACCTCCCCAGGCGGTGTGTGGCGGGCAGTACCTCACTTCCCAGACGTGGGTGGCAGCACAGGCTCCTCCGTCAGGCGGGAAGAAGGGACAGAGGCTCTTCACGCAGATGGGGGCTGACCAGGCCTGTACTCCCTTCCAGATGGGCGGCCGAGCAGAGGCTCCTCACTTCACAGGCGATGGGTGACGGGCAGAGCTCTCATACCTCCGAACATGGGTGGCCGAGAAAGGCACTCCCTCATTTCCCCAGCGAACCCCATGGGTGGCCGGGCAGAGGCCTCTTCATCCAGGGCAGAAGCGCTCCTTACTTCCCAGAAGGGGCTGGCGGGCAGAGGCCCTCCTCACTTCCCAGATTTTGGGTGGCCAGGCAGAGGCAGCTTCTTCACTCCCAAATATGGGTTGGCAGACAGAGGCACTTCTCTTCCCAGGCAGGCGGCTGGGCAAAAGGCTCTTCAATTCCCAGATGGGGTGGCTGGGCCGGCCTTCCCAGGCGATGGGTGGCGAGGGCAGAGGCTCTCCTCACTTCCCATATGGGGTGGCTACTCAGAGGAGCTCCTAAGCTTCCCAGAGAGAGGCGGCGAGGGCAAGCCACACCCTTCTGTAGATGGGGTGGCGGGCAGGAGTGGTTCCTCACTTCCCAGGCGTTGGGTGGCAGACAGCAGGAGCTCCCTCACCTCCCAGTGATGGTGGCCGAGACTGGAGAGGGTCCTCACATCCCGGACCCGATGGGTGGCCGGGCAGGCGCCCCACCTCACTTCCGGAGCTGTGGGTGGCCGGCTTGGGCTCCTCTACTTCCCAGACGGGGCAACCGGGACAGAGGCTCTCTTCACACCCAAGACAGGGCGGCCGGGAAGAGGCACTTTTCCCTTCCCAGCTGGGAGGCGAGCTTGGCTCTCACTTTAAGCGATGGATGGCCGGGCAGGGCGGTCCTCACCTCTCCCAGGGCGACAGGTGGCCGAGGCAGGGGGCCTCTCCTCTCTCCCGGAGAGGATAGTTTGGCGGGCAGAGGCTCCTCTCACCTCCCGAACGATGGGTGGCAGGTTGAGAGCACTCCTCACTTCCCCAGCAGCTATGGGTGGCCGGGCAGAGGCTCTCCACACTTCCCTGACGGCGGTGGGTGGGGGAGGCTTTCAATTCCCAGATTGGGTGGCAGTGGGAGGCTCTCACTTCCCAGAGGATGGGAGTTCGGACAGAGGCGCTCCTCACCTCTGAGACGATGGGTGTCGGGCAGAGGCTCTCATCACCTCCCGGACGATGGGTGGCCGTGGAGGCACTCCTCACTCCCAGACGATGGGTGGGCAGGCGACTCAGCTCCAGACAGTGGCAGGTGCGGACAGAGCTCCCTCACTGCCAGGCGGTGTGTGTACAGGAGCCCTCCTCACTTCCCAGACGATGGGAGGTCCGGCAGAGTCTCCCTCACCTCCTGGATGATGGGTGGCCGGGCAGAGTTGCTCCTCACCTCCCGGATGATGGTTGGCCGGGCAGAGGCGTCCTCACTTCCCAGATTTTGGGTCATTTGGCCGAGGCGCTCCTGACCTCCCAGACGACGGCTGGCCAGGCAGAGGCGCTCCTCACGTCCCGGACGATGAGTGGACGGGCAGAGGCACCCCTCACTTCCCAGAGCAGGTGGCCGGGACAGCCTCCCTCACTTCCCAAAGCGGGGTGGCAGGGCAAGGCTCCTCACTTCCCAGAGCGTTGGGTGGCCCGGGTGGGAGCCCTCTTCATTCCCATGGGGTGGCGGGAGGAGGCACTCCTCACTTCCCAGGCAGGGAGGGTGGCTGGGCAGGGCCTCCTCAATTCCAGTGGGGTGGCCTGGAATATGCTCCTCACTTCCCAGGCGGGTTGGCGGGTAGAGGCGCTCCTCACGTCCCAGACGAGGCGGTCGGGAAGAGACGCTACTCACTTCCCAGATGGGGTGGCCAGGCAGAGGCTCCTGCTTCCCAGATGTTGGGTGGCGGTGAGGCACTCCTCACTTCCCCTAGCGTTGGTGTGACAGGAGCCCTCCTCACTTCCCAGAGTTTGTGTGGCCGGGCAGAATCTCTCCTCACTACCCTGACGAAGGTGGACAGGTAGAGGCTCTCCCCACTTCCCGGAGCCACGATGGGTGTCGGGCCCTCCACTACTTTCCAGACAATGGATTGTTCGGGCAGAGCCTCCTCACTTCCCAGAGGGCGGTGGCGGCTTGAAGGCGATCCTCACTTCCCAGACAGTGGTTGGCGAGCCCGAGGCGATCCTCACCCCCAGGCGGTGTGTGGCGGGCAGAGGCGCCTCTCGCTTCCCAGAATGTGGGTGGCGGCGAGGCCCTCCCTCACGTCCCAGACGGGACGAAGGGACAGAGGCTCTCTTAACACCCCAGATGGGGCGGCCGGGCCGAGGCGCTCCTCCCTTCCCAGGCAGGCGGCCCGAGCAGAAGCTCCCTCACTACAGGCGATGGGTGACTGGGCAGATGTGATCCTCTCCTCCCGGATGATGGGTGACCGGGCAGAGGCTCTCCTTACCTCCCGGACCATGAATTTGTTGGCAGAAGAGGCACTCTCACTTCCCAGCTATGGTGGCCGGGCAGGGCCATCTTCACATCCCAGACGTGGCGGCCGGGCAGAAGCGCAACACACTTCCCAGATTGGGTGGCCGGGCATAGGTGCTCCTCACTTCCCAGACGATGGGAGGCCGGGCAGACTCGCTCCTCAATTCCCAGAGTGGGTGGCCGAGGCCAGGCGCTCCTCACTTCCTAGAGGTTGTGTGGCAGGGCAGAAGCGCAACTCACTTCCACAGAAGAGTGGCGAACGAGGCAGCTCCTCACATCGGGGCAGTGGGTGGCCGTGCAGAGGCTCTCCTTACATCCCAGATGATGGGTGGTCAGGCAGGCTCATAACCTCGGACGATGGCTGGCGAGGGCAGGAGGTGCCTCCTCACCTCCCGAACCATGTGGCAGGCAGAGCCTCCTCACTTCCCAGGCAGATGAGTGTGGCGAGACGGGAGGCATTACTCACTTCCCAGGCAGGCGGCGGGCAGGCTCCTCGCTTCCCCATATGGGGTGGCGGGCAGGCAGCCCTTCCTCCCTCCCCAGAGCGGTGAATGGCGAGACTGAGGCCTGCTTACTCCCTTATATAGGGTGTCGGGCAGAGGCACTCCTCACTACAGGCGAGGACAGCTGGGCAGAAGCTCTTCAATTCCCAGATGGTGTGGCGGGCAGAGTGCTTCCACTTCCCAGGCGTGGGTGGTCAGGCAGTGGCTCTCACTTCCCAGGCGTTGGGTGGCCGAGCAGAGGCTCCACACACTTCTCCAGAAGATGGGAGGTCGGGCAGAGGCTCTCCTCACCTCCCGGGCGATGGGTGGAAGGGCAGATGGGCTACTCACCTCCCGGATGATGGGTGGCCGGGCAGAGGATCTCCTCACCTCCCGGACCATGCTGGCCAGCCCAGCCGGGCAGAGGCACTCTCACTTCCCAGGCGATGAGTGGCCTGGCAGGCTACTCACTTCCCAGGCAGGCGGCGGGCAGAGAGGCTCTCACTTCTAGATGGGGTGGCCGGACAGACGCCCTTCCTCCATTCCCAGACGTTTGATGGCCGGGCAGAGGCCCTCTTCACTCCCATATATAGAATTGTTGGCCGGAGACCTCATTTCCCAGGCGTGGCTGGCTGGGTGAGCCTTTCCTCAATTCCCAGATGGTGTGGCCGGGCAGAGTCGCACCACACTTCCCAGGCGATGGGTGGTCAGGCAGTGGCGGCTCCTGCTTCCCAGCGTTGGTGGCGAGGCAGAAACCTGCTTCTCAGAATGATGGGAGGTGGGGCAGGGGGCTCTCCTGCCTCCCGGACGATGGGTGGCAGGGCAGATGTGCTCCTGCCTCCTGATGATGGGTGGCCTTGCAGAGGCTCTCCTCACCTCCGGACGATGGGTGTTGGCGTGCTGAGGCCTCACCACTCTGGAACTATGGGTGAGAGCAGGGCAGAGGCGCTCCTCACCTCCCCAGGCGGTGGGTGGCCATGCAGAAGAGCTCTCCCTCACTTCCAAGACATGGGAGGTCGGGCAGAGCTCTCCTCACCTACCAGATGGGGCGGCTGGGCAAGGGCGCTCTTCAATTCCCAGATGGGGTGGCTGGGCCGAGGCTCCTCACTTCCCAGGCAGTGGGTGGCGAGACAGAGGCTCTCCTCACTTAAAATCTGGGGTGCTTGGCTCTCTGAGGGCTCCTGCTTCCCAAGCGAAGCCCAGGAGCAAGTGCATACTCCCCTAAAGATGGGGTGCCAGGGCAGTCAGCTCCTCACTTCCCAGGTTGGGTGGCGGGCAGAGTGGCTCCTCACCTCCCGGATGATGGTTGGCCGGGCATTCCTACATCAGGGCGATGGGTGGCCGAGCAAGGCTCACTTGAACTCTGGGTGGCCGGCAGAGGCTCTCCTCATTGCCCAGACGGGGCAGCCCAGGACCAAGGCTCTCTTCACACCCAAGACGGGGCGGCCGGAAGGGGCGCTCCTCCCTTCCCAGACTGGGAGGCGAGCAGGCTTCTCACTTCCCAGGCGGTGGGTGGCGGGCAAGAGCGCTCTAACCTCCCACGGGGCCGGCCAGTTGCGGGCAGAGTCTCTCCTCTCCTCCCGGAGGATGGGTGGCCGGGCAGAGGCTCTCCTCACCTCCCGGACGATGGGTGGCTTGGGAGTAGAGAGCACTCCTCACTTCCCAGACTATGGGTTCCACAGAGGATCTGTATTCCTATAGTGCATATGGATTCATTTTTATTATCTACTTTGTTGTAATTTGAATATACCTCTAACACACATTCCACTGCCATTGATATTCTCTCCCATAGAAATAATGAGCTTCATTTCACTGCTTTTCCTTCTTGGTGCCACATATGTACTTTTTTACATCTATTAATAATAACTTTTCCAGGTGATTTCTTTATTCCAGTGACCTGGAAGGGACCTCAAGTATACTTTCAGGGTGCTGGAATAAGTATTAAGCAGCACCAAAGCCTTGGCTGTTAAAATGTTCTTTACAAGGGCCTTCCTGTGTGATATCCACACTCACCTTCATGCTAAAAGCAGAAGAAACTGAGCATAATGTGGCTATATAAACCTTTTTCTTTCTAATTCTAATTTTTCTCCCTTCAAGC
>JAKGGE010001191.1:0-32812 GCA_023748175.1 Hoolock leuconedys
CTGTATTCCTATAGTGCATATGGATTCATTTTTATTATCTACTTTGTTGTAATTTGAATATACCTCTAACACACATTCCACTGCCATTGATATTCTCTCCCATAGAAATAATGAGCTTCATTTCACTGCTTTTCCTTCTTGGTGCCACATATGTACTTTTTTACATCTATTAATAATAACTTTTCCAGGTGATTTCTTTATTCCAGTGACCTGGAAGGGACCTCAAGTATACTTTCAGGGTGCTGGAATAAGTATTAAGCAGCACCAAAGCCTTGGCTGTTAAAATGTTCTTTACAAGGGCCTTCCTGTGTGATATCCACACTCACCTTCATGCTAAAAGCAGAAGAAACTGAGCATAATGTGGCTATATAAACCTTTTTCTTTCTAATTCTAATTTTTCTCCCTTCAAGCATCTCATGTCATCATTCACTTTAAATATACTGTAATTCAGACTCCAGAGGCCCTCGTGGCAGCCAATGCAAGATGGGAGAAACCACCATATGTTGCTGAAAATGGTTGCTTCATCCCCAACTTGTTTTTCTGGAGGGTTCAGTAGAAAAGTCTTCTTTCTGAAATTTGGAACATCTCTTAGAGACTAGTTTGGTAAGTCATTCCATGAAGACTAAAGCATTTCTCTCCCATATCACAGAGGCTGACCTTGGGGAAGTAGTATATGGAGTCAGCCTAGAAACCCCACAAGGTTTCCCTGGGGGCAGAACGTCCAGGTTTCTCCTCTATCCTCCTTCCCTTCTGCTCTCGGGACTTGAGGCAGGAGGAGACTTATAGAATCATGCTCCTGAGACCTCAAGTTTATCCTCAGCTAGCAAGAGGCATGAAACAAGGACTTGGATCTGGTAAAGAGCCGAGACAAGAGATCAGAGTGAAGAACAAGAGATGGAATGTGCATTGCTGGAACACTTGGTAAGGGTAAGGTCTCTGAAAAATTGGGTCTCTCTGAGAGAGCCCTTTCATTTGGAGTCCAGCATGGACAGCAACCGGGATGAAGGCAAAATCTTGGCAAGTATTTATGGGCAGGAAGGTTGATCTTTGTTTTATTTTTCTTTTGGATGTTTGTGCCATATCTTTTTCCTTTGTGTAATAAAATCCAAGTCATTTATAACAATGCATGCTTAAGGGTGGTTTTAATGTCTATTTAATCTTCCTTGAACAGAGAAACTTTTGATAGTATCTCAAGTGAATCCATAAGAGCTTAGTGACGAAAACTTATAAAAGGGTAGTCGGTAGCTCTCCTTCTACTCCCAGAATTTGACTGACCAAAGGTTAGCTTGGCTTTTCAGTTCATCTTTTATTTTCTACCTGTCTCTCCATAAAGCTGGAGTCAGAAGAAGAGTATGAAACATCCCAAGCATTTCTCCACAGAAGAATGATTTTTCTGTTTTATCAGTAAAGTGACTTTCTACATTTTGTATGGCCACTTCAAGAAACCCAAATTTATTATCTCCTTTCCAAAAGAGCACATTAGCTGTACATTTTACAAGCACCAAAGGTACATGTAATAATTCTATAGCAACAACTATACACAAGATCAAAACAACTGCTTTCTAAAACAGTCTCACCTCCTTAAAAGAGATGTTAAAACCTCAATTTATATAAAACATTCTAGATTTCACATAAAATCAAACTTAAAAATGATTAAACAGAGAAATGTAGAATCAGCACAAGGAAAATGATAAATTAAGTCATGTGCTGAGTTCGAAAAGTATATATTGTAGACATGGAAAAAAAACTTTTCAGAAACTTGGACTTCCACATGAAACACATTCCCTTAACTTTACTGAATTAGCACAGAGCTCTGGTAGTGAATTTCTACAGTCCTGTTTCTCAAAGTGTGTCACAGATCAACAATATCAATAGTTCCATTATATTATTATTTATAACATCACAGTTCTACTCAGATTCTGGTGATTCTCGCCCAAACTAATGTTTGAGAACCATTATGAGGAGAAAAAGTGGAATAGTATTTAAGGAAAGAAGAAATAATTTTACAAACATAAAATATCAAGACGAATGCAAAAAAAAAAATACATAAACATTTCTGTATTTGGAGATACATGCTAAAACTTCATTTTGCTGATGAGCATAGCATCTACAAAGAACTTCGTGGTTCAGTTTATTAATGTTGAAGTTGAATGATGCAATAGGATCATTATATTATTCTATTTTTATGTATACTTAGAAATTTCCCTTTTTTCTAAAGTCTTTCAGCTTACGTTGTTACATAACCTTCCCAAATCAGGAAGAGACATTGGTCATAGAGTGACATCTTTTTCCACGCATGATGAACTTGAGAGGAAGCTAATCCAACAGGCCTAAGGAAATCGTGGAGTGCAGTGTCTGATATTTAATCTAATTATTGTCTGGGGTATATCTGATAATATAAACCAAACAAGTTTTATATTTGAAAGTATTTTCTTTTGAAATCAACATTCTACTTATGTTGAACAGAGTATGTTTTTTTACCTTACGACATTTCTCAATGTTTCCAATAGTAGTTATTAATAATAACTACTCTGATGTGCTTTTATCTACTTTCATTTTCTGATTTTGTCTTTCTACATGACCTTGTCTCGTGAAAAATAAAACTCTTATTTTAGAAACAGCTTTAATATCTGGGATCAGTGGAAAGGTCATGTCTCATTTAATAATATGTTTCAGTCACAGCCCTTTAGTCTTTTTTTGATCTAGAAGAAAAATACTTACTTTTTTCACCAGCCCCCCAAATACTCTAGGGCATTGAACTCTTAGCCTCTCTATGCCTGGCAGCTCCTTTTCAAGGGGCTAAACTCTTCACCAAATTGGGTTTGTACAAATAAAACAATTTGAAGATACATCCATGGGTTACATAAATCAATGAGCGCTGTTATACACGGGAATGTGAAGCGGTTCTAAGAACCATCCAAGCCCTTTCTTTCAAGAACAGCTCAACAGTCTTTGCAGATATCGGTAAACTGAGACTAATCAATACCTCTAGCTACTACTAATCACACTGTTGTATAGACAAATGGCAGCTGGTTAGTTTAATCAGAAATCATGGTTGGAAGAGTCTATATAATGCAGAATAGTCCAAGACTTTAAAAGAAGAGGCATTGTATGATGAATCTGTCTTGCCACTTGGCTGGTAGGCATTTTTTTAAAGGCCAGAAAAGGAAGGAATAAAGGATAATAACATAAGAAGGAGGTGGGAAAAATGTTATTTTAGAAATCAGTTGCTGTATTGTAAAAAAAAATAGCTAGGCTGTTTGAGGGGAACTTTTATTTTGTCTCTCAGGGTATCTTTGGATCATATTGACTGTGCTTGACCAGTCCAGTGGCAATGGCTTCGGCTATGCCACATCTTTCTAGCTTAAAAAAAATATTGTCTTCTTAAAGCAGGCATAACTAAATTCTTATTTAGGAATGCATGCTTGGGCGGATAAAATTATAAAAGCAAAACAAAGGGTGTGAAATCATCCTGGGGCTGGGTTCACAGTCCTTGTAAGAAAGAGGCAGAATTGTAACTAGGAAGGTCCACAGGGGTTTCAGGATGCTGATACATTCTCTTTCTTAAACTAGAATTAGCTTCTATAGGTGTTATATTCATAATGGTTCCATTGGAGCGCACATTTATGTTTTATGTCTTTTTGAATGTATATTTTATAATTTTAAAAACATATAATATCTGTACTTACCGTTTTACATACACTAAACCTAGTCCAAAAATAAGGGTTTTAAAATTAAAATTTAAATTAAAGTTTAAAAATTTAATAAAGAACTGCTCAAGAGACTATGATTAACATCTTGTTTGCTAACCATGGCTCTGACCAATATGAAACAGGAGGCAAAACCAAACAAGCATTTTCAAGACAAGTTTTTCTGTGAAAAATACCATACATGCAAACACTAGAGCACACACATTTTTCTATTTATTTTGCTGCTTCAGTAAGTGTTTGTGCCGGAAGCAACATTTCCAGCACCTGGATAAATGTAAAGGAGCCCAATTTCGGCCCCAATTGTTTCCCTTTCTTGATCTTTGGACAATTACCGTTATACAACATATATTTTCCTCCCATTTTATTTTTTTTGTTCACAATAGCAGTTTTACATTTCTAATTCAGCTCCTCTAATCTGTCTTCTGTGAGGATTATCTGATAAATTATAGGGAGCTTGGTACTCTCTCACAAATGTGGGGAGTAATACCACTTCAATAGCTTCCTCAGACACTGGTTCAGAATATAGTAGAGCCCTAACTAAAGTGCAGGAATGGTATCAGTAAGCGTATACGTGACTACAAGCTAGAGCAGTTTTTCTGTAAAACCAAGAGTGATTGTACCATGTGCAATATAAATAAATCTGGCCCAGATATCCAGCTATTCATTTTAATTCAGGAAACTGTGCTTTATTTATGTCTGTATCCATAAGCTAAGTTTCAATGGGAATTATGAGAACTCTTAGCAAGTCTTAACTTTAGCCTAGATACTACAGGTAAGTCTTTATCCCATCAACATTGCATGATAAGGAATGAGGCAGAAACGGGAGTGAAAAAACTTTGGCCATTTTGTGAAGAATACTACATTGGGGTTGTGGTTGAAGTTAGTAAAAATGGGGTAAAAGAGATGTGGTCTGTTTAGCATGGGATGAAGACTAAAGCTCAGAGACACAAGTTACAAGCTTTACTTACTATAAATGTCTTAACATCCCATTTCCCAAACATCTAACAGGCACTGTTTATATCATCTTCAAGCTTCCTGCTTCCCTCAGGCTAAGTGTCCCTACATCCCCCTTCTCCCATCTAGTCAACTTCCCTTGCTTCCAATTTCATTACCCAGGACAATTTTATTCTAACTCACAACATTGTTCAGGTATTTATTTCGTGCAAACTACCTCTGGACTAAAGGAATAGATCCTTCTGCAGGTTTATACTCAATTCACCCCGATGGTAGAAAATGTGGGCATTGCAGGGGTGGGGTGATAGTGGGCAGGCAATACAGATACCATTACTGCCCCAGTCCCATCAAGGAGTTGCTGCCTGATCTGTGGGTGTAGGATGTGAGGCAGCCCTGAGACAAACCTTGGCATGACACAATCTAGGGCTACTTTACCCAGCCTAGACACTCAGAGTAGCCACGGTAGTGCCAAACTAATTTACATATGGAAAAGTCCTTAGAAAAATCCTATTTCTCAAAATGAGTCAGTGAACTGTTGTAAAGAGTTTATTTGGAAAACAGGCAGCCACAGACCATCCTTGGAGGGGTGAAATTATAAAAGAGATATCACTTGGTGATATAAGATTGGGAAACCACTGCTCTGTAGCCAAGATTTAGAGCTATTTATATTCTACACAATCAACATGTATTAGACTGAGTACATTAAAGATTAACAGCAGTCTAAAAGAAATCATCGACTATGCCATTACATGATGCTTGCTGCAAGTAGATTCTATATAATATCAACTGAAACACTATACTACTACTCTGGTTTAAAAAGCCTTATTATTGGAGGAAACTTCAGTACAAAATTACCTTGGTGCTGGCAATAAAGTGTGTTCTGCCAAGATGTATTTGTTTGTTCTTGTTAGGGAATTGGCTGATTTGTTCCAGGGAAGTTGGGTGCACTTTTTCCTTTTCTTCTCAAGGCTGAATAGGTTTCATTAAATATACATTGAACAGACACTTTCTAAGAGTTGTCTGTAAGGTAACATGGATAGAACAGAGTTCAACTGTAACTGGGTCACAATCTTAGCTGAGGAATGGGGAAGTTCTCACTTTCTGAACCTCTGATTCACAGTAATAACAACAATAAAAGTTAAAAAAATCAAACAAACAAAAAAAATACACTGAAAGCAATTTTCAAACAAGGGCAAAATTTTAACATACATAAATTATGTATATATATAAGCATAAATATAATATATTAAACCTAAATATAAATATGTTATCTATTTTGTGCAACATCTCTCACTGGAATTACCCTGACTGAACATATGTAGGGAGCACCTCCATATTATACAGTTTACTATGGCTTAGCATATAAATATTAAATAGTGATATGCAAAACTTTTAAAGAATTACCATTAAAATAAAGTTATCTTTAAAATCTATTTGAGATCAAATTTAAAATATTACATATTGATTTTATTTTGGTTTATTTTTTAATTTTTTGTTTTTTTATTTTTATTTTTATTTTTTTGGAACAGAGTCTCGCTCTGTCACCCAGGTTACAGGTCTGTCGTGGAATGTGGCTCACTGCAGTTAAATCTCCCAGACTCAAGCAATTCCTGCCTCAGCCTCTCTGAGTAGCTGGGATTACAGGCCTGTGCCACCATGCCTGGCTAATTTTTGTATTTTTTAGTAGAGACGGGGTTTCACCATGTTGGCCAGGCTGGTCTCAAACTCCTGACCTCCAGGTAATCCATCTGCCTCAGCCTCCCAAAGTGTTGGATTTCAGGCATGAACCTGCACCTAGCCTACATGATTTTATTACTTCAAACTTCCTTTAATTGCTGGAAGATGAGCGGTGCACAGTGAGCAATTAGCATATATAATTTTTGAACTTCTTTTTTGAATTAAAGATGCCCATAGGCTGAAAATAAAGGTGGAAAAAAAGTATTTCATATACATAGCAACCAAGAAATGAAAGAGAAGCAGAGACAAAGAGAGAGAGGAATTCTGGGGAAGATGGTGGAGTAAGAGAAGCACCAGGAGTCATTCTCCACCGAGACAATTTCACGGGCAGAATATGTCTGATGTAACCAATTTGGAATGGGACCAGGTTTGAAAATTCCAGAAATGCTTGGACAATAAATTATAGATTAATTTGCTTAATTTCAAGCTCTGGGATAGCAGTAACCCATTCTTCATCCCCAATCTGTGCAGGCAGATGTGCATGTGTTCCTGGAAGTCAGTTGCACACATCTTGCAGAACCAGGACAGGCAAATAGGACCTTGTACTCCAAATGTCAGTAATCTGTGGACAAATCCCCTGATTGCTTTAAATTCACAGGAATACAGACAAAGAGTCCAGGTGGCTGTATGGTTGCATCTCCCCTCATTTGTTTTACCCAAGCCCCTCCCTCTCTGACTGAGTGACTTTCAAGGAATTTACAGGGCTAAAGTTCCCTTTTCCTCCTTCATTTTGCTATTTTTTCCCCTTTTGGGAAATGTAGACATTAAACAACAGACATTTCAAAACAACTGTATATGCAGAGAAATGAGAGGAGCAATTGTGCAGACTCAAAAGATCTAAACTGACTATAAATTTGCACCACTATTTGATTGTTGGCACAGGGCAGCTACAGCGAAATCAAAAAACAAAGTAAAAAATAAATAATAACAAAAACAGCAAACCCTGGAAATTCAGTGAATTTGAGTTACAAATTACAGCATTATTTAGATCCCCAAATGCAGTTTAAAAAAAAATCATAAGATTATAGGAAGGGAAAAAGAAAGGAAAATCAGCCCATTCAAAGGAAAAAAGAGTAAATCAACAAGAAACTATTCCTGAAAAAAAGATCTGATGGCAGATCTACTTGACAAAAGACTTCAAAATAACTTTGTCTTAAGAGATGATCAAAACACTCAAAGATGTAGAAAAAGGGTGGAGATAACAGCACATAGAACAGAATGGCAATATCAGCAAGATAAAAAACCTGGAAAGAAAAGGAAACCAAAGAAAACATGGAGCTCAAAGGGTACAATAACTGAAATAAACATTTTACTAAAGAGATTAAAGGCAGACTTGAACAGACAGAAGAGATCAACAAGCTTGTAGACGGGACAATGAAAATGAAGTAGTCCTAAGACAAAAGAAAAAAAAAGATTAAAGGGCGATAGTTTTATTTTTGTTTTGTTTTTTCCCCATGATTAGAGATAGTGTTACAGCCTGCCTCTCCCACTCAGAAAGACAGGAGTAGTGTGTGAGGGTACACAGTGAGAATTGTCTTCAAGGCTTGTCTGGTAACTCAGGCGCAGAATACCCCAGGCTCTTTGAAAGAAGGGAGAGGCCTGGTCCATGAGACAGGTGAAAAACTAAATTCTCAGTGGAAGATGGGGAGAGATTACCTCCAGAATACATATCCCCACTGGAAATCCTGAAAATCCAGGCCACGGGAGAAGGTCTTAACCCCACTGGGGGGTGGAACTAATTCAGGGGAGTGATGAGAAGCCATAAGTAAAGCAGCAGTGGGAAGTCCTGCAGGCATTCCCAGAATCACACATTCTTCTGAAGTGCAAAATGGTATTTTCGGGATGGGTGTAGACCATTATGGTAGGCCACAAATTAAATATCAATAGATTTTTCCAAGGATATCATGCTCAAAGTAGTCTTCTACAATACAATGGGATGAAGTTGGGAGAGCAATAACAAACTAAATGGAAGGGATTTATAGAATTTGTGATAAATCACCCTCTCTTTAAAACCAATAGATCAAGAAGAAATGAAATAGGAAACTAGAAAATGTAGAGATGCAGCAAAACAAAAACACAACATATCAAAGAACAAGGGACATAAAAAAGCAGTGCCCAGGAGGTACTATAAGCTATAAATGCTTACATTAAAATCAAGAGGAAACATCTAAAATAAACCAAGCAAAGTTTAGAAGTTAAAGGGCAGAAAAAGAAGAACAAACTAAACACAAAACAACCAGAACGATGAGAAATAATGTATATATTACAGCAGAGGTCAACAAAATGAGAGTAGAAAACCCTGGAGAGAGAAATCAATAAAACTAATTTAGTTTTACTTAGAAAGATTACTCAGAACTGGCAAGCCTTTAGCCCTAGATGAAATAAGAAAAAGAGAATAAATCAGAGTACAAACTTTAGAAGAAAATGAGATTAGTGTTTGCTTTCTTGCAGACCTTAAAGGTCCTTGCAAAAGTTACTGGGAAAAATGGTATATACAGCAAGTTTAGCCTAGGTAAAATGGATATATTTTGAGAAACACGACTCTCAAACAGATACACAAAAAAGCTCAAAGAAAATCTGAATAAACCTGCCTTTAGTAAAGAAGATCCCAGTCAGTAAACCAAAATCTCACAAAAAGCGCCACAAACCCACAATGAAGCTGCTGGTAGAATTGTTTCCAAAACATTTAAAAGATAGCTCACTTACTTAATACTGCTTGCAAACTCTTCCAAAATGTTGAGGAGGAGAAAGGCACCTGCTTATTCTGTCATTAAAATATTCCTCCCTATAAACTGTTTTAATATTAATATATAAATCGTTCAACTATGAAATCATTTTCCTTACAAAAGTTGATCAGAATATAATATCCATATTAGCAGAATGAGTAAAAAAAATACACTATCATCTAAATCAATGCAGAAATGATTAGACCAGGAATCAACGCTTTTCCATTACAAAAACAAATAATATTAGAATGAGAAAATTGCCGATTGCTAAAGCCATATATTTAAGAAATACACAGTAAACATCATGCTTGTGGTGCTGGAGGCTTTTCCTCTAAGATCAGGAACGAATAGGGATTCCTGCTTTTATCACTACTCATTTTAACATAGTGCTAGGGAGATCCCCTTGCCAAGACGTTAGATATAAAATGAGATAAAGGAATTATTCAAAATGAATCAAAAGAAGTGAAATTATCTATTCATAGAGGTAATGTTGTATTAAAATGCCTAAAAATTCAGCAGGGAAATATGCTTACCTAATGAATACGTTAGCAAGTAAGCAAGCTATAAAGTTTAGCATACAAAGTTCAAACCTTGTTGCATACACTGAAATAATCTTAAAGAAAGGAAATTTGTAAAGCTTCCATTCCACAGTAGCATCAAAAAATAATAAGTACTTGCATTTATTTATGAAAAAATACAGTAAAATAACAAGTATAGTGAAATAAATTAAGAATACACCAAATAAAGGAAGCACATCCATTGTTCCTTTGAATTTAAAACTTAAATTATTAAGATGTTCATACTCAAAGCAATCTACAATTCAGTACAACTCAACATAAAAGTCCCAAAGGCCACTTTTTTGCAGAAATAAGTAAAATCTTAGAAATTGCATGAATCTCAATGGACCCTAATGACAAAAACCTTAAAAATAGACAAAAGCTGGAAGATTCAAAATTCCTCCTTCAAAACTTGCACAAGCTACACTAAATCAAAACAGTATATTACTGGCATGAAACAGACATACGGACCTATGGAATGGGTCACAAAAAAAAGTGGAAAAAAATTATTTTTTTATGTTTATGGATTGGAAGAATCAATATTGTTAAAACGTCCATACAACCCAAAGCAATCTACAGATTCAATGCAATCCCTATCCAACAAACTAATGACATTTTTCCACAGAAATAGAAAAAAGGAATTCCTAAAATTTACATGGGGAACCAAAAAAAAGACCAGAATAATAAAGCTATCCCTAACCAAACCAAGAGATAAAACTGAATCATACTACCTGACTTCAAATTACAAGCAGGTGATAGTAACCAAAAGCATGGTACTGGCATTAGAAACAGACACATAGACCATGGAACAGACAGAGAAAACAGAAACAAATCACACACAGTGGAACTTATTTTTTTGAAAGAGATTGCCAGAACATACACTGGGAAAAGAACCAGTCCTCTTCAATAAAATAGTTCTGGGAAAACTGGATATCTATGTAAAGATGAGAGCTTGACCTTTGTCTCACCCGCGTGCAAAATTTAAATCAAAGATGGTTAACTTAAATCTAAGACCTCAAACTATAAAACTACTTCTAGAAAACTGGTATGGGAGAAATCTCTGGGACTTGGTCTGAGCAAAATGTCTTGAGCAATACCCCACAGGCACAGGCAGCCAAAGCAAATATGTAAAAAACTGGGTCACATCAAGAGTTAAAAGCTTCTGCACAGCAAGGATGCAATCCAGCAGCGTAAAGAAAACCCTGGAATAGGGAGAATGTTGCAAGCTACCCCTCTGACAAGGGTTAATACCCAGACTACGCAAGGGCTCAAACAACATTATGGGAAAAAAGTCTAATAATTCAATCAAAATGGGCGAAAAGATTTGAATAGATGTAGCTACAGCACAGAATTTATGTAAGTTTATTTTAGGTTCAAGGGGTACATAGTACGGTTTGTTTACATAGACAGAGCTTGTGTCGGGAGTTTGTTGTACAGATTATTTTATCACTTGGTTATTAAGCCCAGTGCCATTGGATTTATTTTCCTGATCCTCTCCCTCCTTCCACCCATACCTTCACAGTAAGGCCCCAGTGTGTTGTTCCCTCTGCGTGTCCCATGTGTTTCTCATCATTTTGGGTAGCTCACTTATAAGTGGGGAACATGTAGTATTGATTTTTCTGTTCACCAGTATTTAGTTTATAAGAATGGCCAAGCCTTCATTTCCATCCATGTTCCTGTACCAAAGAACCCTTGATCTTGTTCTTTTCCTTGGCTGCATGAGTGCCTCCATAGACATATTAAGAGACAAATGGCAAACATGCATATATAAAGAGATCTCCAACATCATTAAGTTATGAGATTGATCAGTACTTTACAACAGAGATATCATCTCATTTCTATTTAAATTGTGGTTTTATCAAAGAATGAGCAATAACAAATGCTGGCAAGAATGTGGAGAGAAAGGAAACCCTCATATACTGTTGGGTGGGGAACATATTAGACAACCACTTTGGGAACAGTTTGGGGTTCCTCAAAAAACAGAAATTGAGCTCCCATATGATCCCTTGAAATCCCACTGTGGGTATATACCCAAAAAGGAAATCAGTCTATCAAGATCTCTGCACTCCTATGTTTGTTTGTGGCACTGTTCACATGGTTAAGATTTGGAAGCAACCTAAGTGTCTATCAACAGAGAATGGATAAAGAAAACGTGGTACATATACACAATGCAATTTTATTCGACATAAAAGAGTAAGGATTCAAACATTTTGCAGCAACATGAATTAAGACGGAATCCCATTTACATTAAGTGAAGAAGCCAGACACTGAAGAACAAACATGGCATGTTCTTACTAATTTAGCTGGAAGCTAAAATTTAAGACAAATTGAACTCATGGACATAAGAGGTAATAATAGAGAATGACTGGTTACTAGGAAAACTGGAAAGAATGGATTTATTTTGGGGGAGGTGGGCCTTGGCTAATGAGTTATTAAAAGAGACCTGCATTAGCAAAATGGGGTGACTATAGTCCATAATAACTTACCCCTTATATTTTAAAATACTTAAAATTAATTGGATTGTTTGTAACTCTCTAAGGATGGTCAGGGGGGGATGGATACACATTCTCCACTGATGTACTTATGTCCGCATTGCATGCCTGTATCAAAACTCTCATGTGCCCCATAAATATATACACGATACTATGTACCCACACAAGCATTGCATAATTTAAATTTAAAAAACAGGAATAGAGGAGACGATATAACAGATTACTAGAATAAAGAATATAAGGGGAACTATTATATACAATTATATACTTAATAAAATTAGACTAACCTAGAAGAAATTTACAAATTTCTAGGAAGCCTAAATTACCAAACTGCATCCGGAAGAAATAAGTAGCTGAACAGATGAATAGCAAGGAGATTGAATTAAGTATGGTAAAACAAAAATTTTCAAAAGGAAAGAGAACAGGACCTAATAATGAGCTGGGGTAAATGTTACTAAAACATTCAAAGACCAATTAATGCCAACTCTTCTGAGACTCTTCCAAAATATAGAAGAAGGTTACTTCCAAACTCATTTTGTAAGGGTAAGCACCACCAGATACAGAAACCTGACCGAATATTACAAGGGAAAGAAACTGCAAGCCAATATCCTAATGAGCGTAGATACAAAGTACCAAATAAAATACCAGCTTATCAAACAACAGTACATTAAAGACCATACACCATGACTAAGCAGGTTGCTCTGGGGATGCAAGGATGGCTCAATATATACAAGTCAATCAACATGATACAACAACGCTCAGCTATGAAAAAAAAACACATGATCATCTCAATTAGCACAGAAAGCATTTGACAAAGTTCAAACTACATTGATGATTAAAACTCCCAACAAAATAAATTGCAGGATACTCCAATCCAAAAAGGGCTATATGTAGAAAGCCACAGCTCATCGCATAATCAATAGGAAAACTGAAGTCATTCTCTCAAGGATCTGGTACAAGACAATGCCTGGGTCTCATGAAACTACTTTTCAATATAATTACTAGGTCAAACCAGAACCCATCAGGCAAAAGGAAAGAGAAATGAAAGGTATTCAAACCACAAAGGAAAAGGTAAAATTGTCTCTGTCTGCAAATGTCATGCTCATATACACAGAAAAAACCTTAAAGGTCAATGACAACAAAACTGTTAGAACCAATACAAAATTCAGTAAGATCTAAAATCAATATACAAAAAGGAAATCCAACATGTTTCTATACACAAACCGCAGGCTATTCAAAGAGAATTGAAAAACAATCTGACCACAAATCAGAGACAAAGATAATAAAATACTTAGAAGATAGGAAAGCATTAAAGGGAAATTTGAAAGGCTTGTACACTAAAAGGGTATAAAGCAGTAGTGAGAGAGGAAATCTAGAAGACACAGATAAATGGAAGGGCAATCCTGTGTTCTTAGACAGAAAAATTAACATCAAGAAATATCCATACTAACAAAAGTGATCAACAGATTTTCATTAAGAAATCTAATGTCATTCTTTACAGAAATAGAAAAAAATCTAAAATTTATCTAGAACTACAAAAGATTCCAAATATGGAAATAAATCTTGATGGAAGAGCAAAGCTAGAAAATCTGCCTGATTGTAAAATATATTACAAAATCACAGTAATCAAACAGCATGGCACTTTAACAAGGCAAACATATAGACCAATGAAACAGGAGACAGAGAGGTAGAAGTAAATCCGTACGGCTATAGTCAACTGATCTTAAACAGGGGCTATAAGACACAAAATGGGGGAAGAATAGTCTCTTTGATAAGAAATGCAGCAAGTAGATCCATCCCACGTAAGAGTGAGCCTTACCTAACAACATATATAAGAAAATTTACTCAAAAATGGGTCAAGGAACCCTAAATATAAGACCTAAAGCAGAGCTCCTAGAAGAGATACTTGCAGAATGGAATTTCATGACATCCAAAAGATTTGGCGGGTTTCTTGGTTATGACAACAAGGCATAGACAATGAGAGCAAAAGCAGATCAAATCTTGATTATATCAAACTAAAATCTTCTGGCAACCAAGAGCAATCATCAAAATGAAGAGGGCAAATGTTTAAAATGGGAGAGTATTTGCAAACCATATATGTGATAAAGGGATTTTTTGGCAAAATGCACTCAGGAAGTCAACTCGGTAGCAAAATAAATAATGTGATTTTTTAAAATGGGTAAAGGGCTGAATAGGCATTTTCAAAGTTATAAAATTACTGTAAGATATATAGAAGAAAAGGGGTGCTCAAATGTACTAATCAGTGAAACACAAATCAAAGCCAAAATGAGATATCATTTCACATCTAATTTTAATAGCTGTATCAAAAAGATGAATGATAACAAATTATTTGGGTGAGAATGTGGAGAAAAGGAGCGATGCTACACTATTAGTAGGAATGTTAAATGGGTACAGCCATTATGGAAAATAAGGTATAAAAATTCCTCATACAATTAAAGTTAAAGATATACAGAATTACGGAAGGGTTGATGCAGCAAACTAAAGCTGTGATATTTGATGTAGCACTGAAAGCCACACATATAGGTAGTAATTTTCACAATAATGGAATAATTTAGCAGAGTAGAAAGAAAAATGTGTTTCATGTATCAAGCTTGATTAAAATGTTGGAATAGCCAAGAGTTGATTAATGTGTATGTGAGGCAGGATAAGAGGTAACTGTGCCTCAAATGGGAGTGAATTTCCATGAGACAAGGGAATGAGTGAACAAGTGGCAGTGATGTGCAGGATGGGGCTGAGGAAATGACTAGATGTAGGGGAACCAGTTAGAGTCTGTGCAATGATCCATGCAAAAATCAATAAACCTTTTATTCAATTTAATTCAACAAATGGCTATTGAGCGCAGCTATGGTAATAAATTACTATGTCGGAGCTAAAATACAATCTAACATTCCTGCCTTGTATATTCTAAAATTGAGGGCAAAAACAATAAGAAAGAAGACTATTGCAGCATGAGAGATTACAGAGATTGAATTGTAGTTCCTATCCTCACATAGGATTTGGTTAAAAGAGGAAGCATTTCCTAAAAGTGCTGGGCTTAAATTTAAGTAACGGGTAAAAGAGAAAGGTCATTGATAGAGAGCAGGCAAGTTATTCATTAACATATATTTGAATGTTTCCCATCACCAGAACCTAGAAACATAAGAATGAATAACCTGGAAGCACCAGATTGGAAAGTGACTGGTTGACATGATAATGATGGCAATTACAGACAAGCTGAAATTTTGATTGAGGCAGGACATTCTTGTGAAATGTTCAACAACACAGTTGGTGGTTTGGGAATGGGAGAAGTTAGGCTAGAAGTCTAAATCTACCTTTCCAATTCATTTAGGAATGATTTTGGGAGGATAAAATTTTTGAAAAAAAAGGGAAAGTTATTTCTGATATATGACAAATTTTTAGCTATATTATACATTAATATTCTAGTAATCTACTTGCTTTAGTAGCAATCATATATCATTACATATATTTGTATTAATCTTGGTAACAACAATAGTAGTTTTTTAATATCAAAGAAATTCACTTTCAGAGAAACCAGATTTTTATCCTGGGAGGAATTAGTGGGTGTAGATGTGACAGTTGCATTATACTACTGGTTTTATGTAGATGGGTTAAATTAGAGTGACTGGATCTTAGATAAGCACTTATTCCCGGCGATCAGTATTTACTAATGGCAATTAGAAAGATTCTTTTGCATTTCAGCTGAAATCATCAGAATTAAGAAAAAATGCAGAAACAACCTTGTGCTCAAGAGTAACTCTAAAAGTTGTCTAAAAGCCATTTTT
This sequence comes from Hoolock leuconedys, assembly GCA_023748175.1. Lineage (NCBI taxonomy): Eukaryota > Metazoa > Chordata > Mammalia > Primates > Hylobatidae > Hoolock > Hoolock leuconedys. The sequence continues at coordinate 15,980 of JAKGGE010001191.1, forward strand.
TTTGTGTCCCTTATTATGGTGGTATTTTCATCTTTTTATTCAGCATTTCTGTTCATAAATCAAACCTTTGGTTCTATGTTTCAAACTGCATCTGAAATATATACAATAACAGATTTGTATGTATTCCATCGACTTCTGGGAATCTACAGCACATTTTTTCATATTTTGTTTTCCCAATCAATGTTACATATGAATAAAAAGATAAATGCAGCCATCTTGCGTATTTCTCTCTCAATAGATACCTAATGTAAATCTGACAAAATACAGCTACATTTTTTTAAATAGCCCATTTTTAGTAGTAGCCACTCAAAACGCATTCAAACTCTAGAGAAAAAAGTGAATTATTTTGCTTAATGTGCACTTTTTCATAGCACATATTTCACATCAAAATTTGCTACAACTAGAATACTTTGGTATTTTTCAAGAGTAAACAAGTAGATCTCAAAGTTAAGTTCTCGAATATTTTCAGAAATCCACAGTTTTTCATTTAATTAATAATGCTATGAATACCGAACTATAGAGAAGTTTATGTACACTAGACAGCCAGATAATACACAGATTTGGGTAGTGGTGCTGTGAATTTGTGTTCTGCTGATTGCATGTATCCAGAATCACCATTACAGTACATATTCCTCGGTTTTCTCTGAGGACTTTCTGAGCTAAATTTTTTTGGAGTTATGGTGCCAGAGTGTCTAAACAACATTTTCCCCAGGGCATTCGTGCAAAAACCACTTCTTAACACTGGGTTGGCTTAATGTTGTGTTTGTAATTTTCCCTTGGTTATGGAGGATTTGGTGTAGAAACAGGTTGAAGAAACTGTTGAAATGTCTTTCATTTGGAAACCCTAGACCCACTGTATTTGACCACCTACATTTAGGTCAAGAGAATGTAGTCTACTCTACAGTAAGCAGAATTCTAAAGATGACAACTGCCTAAGGAGGCCCACTAGCAGTTATCTACATCGCAAATTATCTCTAAATTTTGTGGGGTATAATGGACCTTACCCCCGTGATTGGGTTATACATATGGGACGGCTGACCTTAAAAGGTATCCCGGGTGGGCGCATGAGACCCTTAAAGGGGGGACTGTGTGGTCTCCCTAAGGTCAGAGAGAGATCCAAGAGCATCAGAGGGGTGACGAGATTCTCAGCTGCTGGATTTGAGATGAAAGGGACCATGTGGTGGGGTGCCACCACAGGCCATATGTGGGTGAAGGCAGCCCTCAGCTGATGGGAGAAGCAAAGAAACAGGGGACAGCAGTCCATGTCCATGAGACTAAATTCAATATACAGGCTGGAAATGAGATGTGGAGCAAATCGCCACAGGAGACCCAGCTAAGTCACGGGTGGCCAATAGCATGATTTCCAGCCTCAGGGCCTTAAGCAGAACACAGATCTCATTGTGCACCCTGGACTTCAGCTTAAATCATAAGGTAATAAATGTAGCTATTTTTTAGTCTGTATTGGTTTATGGTGATTTGTTATGCAGAGCAACAGAAACTAATATGTACCCAGATTAGCAAAACAACTCTGCCTATGGTAATTAGAGTTATACCAACAGCTGCTCTTATGTATACTTTGATCTCTCCCTGAGTGGGTGTATATAAATGACATTGGAAACTCTTGGTGTTATGAACCAGAGATTTTACATATCAGAGTTAAATTCATAGAGTCACCAAGATCTGTCGTGACCAGGACTAAACAATTCATTAAGAAATCGTTAGTAGGAAGGAAAACAGAAACCCCAAATAGAGTCCAAAATTTCTCGGTCTGAAGTGTTTTTAAGACATCAAGATTATATGTTACAGTAAGCATTATAAGATTAATATTTTTAGTACTATTACCAAGAGGTACATAAGAATTTGAGTAGACGTGGTCCAAGATTTAAAGCGGCCAGCTGTAATTGTAAGACCTCATTCTCAAGACTGATTCTTTCTGACAGAGAATCTCATGATTCCATCTATTTGTAAAATAAATCAAGTTTTTGATACATGCATCACCAGAGCAACACTCACTTTCCGTACTTCTTGTGGTCCACACAGAAACATTTCGTGAATACTTCTATAAATAGTTTCCACATGCCATGCCTCCCTTGTGGCACGAATTCTAATAAGGTAGTTAGAACTCCCTCATCCCTGCCAGCTCTACTAAAATGATGTGAAAATACCCCTCCTGCTGGGGTTATCATAGCAAAATCAAATGACCCACCAAAAGTACATCTGTTGTAATCTGACTTTCTTTGCCCTTGTTACTTTTCCTGCCATTCTATAAGCTCTTTAATTTTTTTCCCTTGGGGCTCTAAATTTCTTTTAATTTTTTTATTCGTGGAAGCTCTTGTACCAGATAAAATCAGGTTGACTGGTCTAGTTTTCCTCTAACTATTGGAGCTGTAATGTGTCCTCTCTGAAACTACAGCTTCTAGTATGTCTCGCATAAAACATGACAGGGTTATATGATTTAATTGAACATTAAGTGTTAGATTATGGGTCCCCAAATATGCTAATTAACAAATGTACAACCTAGCATCACTGGGAGAAAAAATATTTACAAGAGTCTGAAACACAGTCCGATAAGATTTTTGGCGGTTTGTCAAACCCAGGAGGTAATTTATAGGCGGAAGAACATTTAAAGACCAGTACTAAATGTTTTGTAAAGTCTTCAAGAAATGTTAAAAAACCAAGCTGGGTTGGAGGCAGGCTCTTTTTGGTCAACCTGGGCTCCACTTGGGTAAAGGAAATTTGGCGCCTTGCTGATTTTGCCTTTAGCCTTAGCCACTGGTAAAGCTTACTGATCCTACTTTGGGAGGTCAATTCGTTTCCAGTGGGCGTATGGAACATAATACTGAAACTACCTCTGACTCAGGACATGGGTTGATACTCCTGGCTAACAGGGCCACATACTTTTATTGTGGGACATCACCATTTAGGGGCCAGCAGCCAATCCAAGGTTTTCCTTAAAACTGCTGGGTAAGGAAAAGCTCTCTTTTTCCTCTAGGTTCACTTGGGATTGAAATACTTTGGGGATGCTGTATTTAATTTGCTCTAGGGGTCCTTGCTCCGAGGTGTAATAACCTAAGGAGATAGTACTGAGAGAGAAAGGGGCAGGTAGATCAACCATTCTATTCCATCCTTTGAAATTCCCATATCATTCCTGAGTATATCACTCCCAAGCCTGAAATTGCTTGAGCCAATCAATTTCCTTTAATGGTTAAGTTCCTTTGGACTGGATTTTCAAACTTGCAGCTGAAGCATCCCACTTTAGGATACTCTCTCTCAAAATTAATTCAGAGACACTACTCTTTGAATTTAGTAAAGTAACATTATAAAGCTAATTTACTAACTTAATTTTTAGATGGAATACGAAATCAAACTCCCAAATATTCCTTTGGTGGTCCTTATTAAAGTTAAACCATTTACGCAATTTAAATTTTTTTTTTAGCATTTAAAGATATTTAATGATACAGTCATAATTCATTCTTACAATGTCATTTTAGACTAGCCAGAGGGACAATTATGCTTGCTCTAGTATGTCATAGATTTATCTTGAACTTCATGAAACATTCCAGTGGGGTTAAATAGCAAAGCCCCAAGGTCAGCTATTGTAGCACCACAGAAAACAGTAATTATTTCTCTAATGGTGTAGGTAGTATATCACCTGGGACATCAGAATAAAGATTACAGCATAAATTTTGTACCTTTGAGCAACCACGTGGCCAATGAGAACTTTTAGAAAAAATATAGAAATGTACATACAGTACATGTTATATATCTAGATCTATTTAATCAACACAGTTTAATAAAAGTCCCTCTTGTACTTCCCACTATATATTGCACAAAGGCATATAATGTATTAATGGTTATTAAGTGGTTTCTGTGTATATATCATTATAAAATTAATATATAGAAATTATATGTAAAATATTAATATAAAAGTTAAAATATACTATGATAAGTTAATTATTCCCTTATTTTTTCTCATTTATATAAAAAGTTTTTTCTCCTCTCGGTTAAATAGCAGCTTTTTCAGACTCACTTAGTAGAAGTAGGACTAGGTGGATTTTTCCCATATTGTTAAAATATTTTCTCATTAAGAACAAACCTTATCTTAATATTTTAATAAAATTTTTTTTCTAAAATGTATTATACACCCTTACAATTTGCTTTGCTCTTGATGACTCATTGGCCTTCTAGTAAGCATCCAAGTTGCATAAAATTTTAAATAAACATTTCTACTGAAGTATGTAAAATTGTTTAAACACGAAATGCTACAGTTTCTGGTTTATGTGTGTCCCCTTTTGATGGGTTTCTATTTTTATTCCTTGGGTTGTGCAACTTTAATAAACTCTTTTTTTACTTAGTGACTTTGGGTTTCTATTCCTCACAAACACTGTAGGGTGTTTACAGGACACATTTTAATATATAGCCTTAAAAAGCTCTACACGAGCCAGAAATTTCATTTCTAGATATAATTCCAACTGAAATACGTATAAATATATGCCTACTGTAAGATATGTCAAAATATTCGGTGAAGACCATTCATGGCTCAAAACAGGGGAATAATCTCAAATACCTATAGCAGGGTGGCAAAATAAATTGTGGCATACTCATGCAATGGAATGAGTACACAGTCATGAGAATGGATGCTGCACAAATAATAAGGATAAAACATTACAACAAAATGTTGAGATCAACAAGGTGTACAAAAGAGTTTGATGGGTTGAGGTTTGTAGTCACTGGAACAAGAAGAGAAACTCACAAGGGTACTGGATGCCGGTAATAATTCCCTCAATCTTGGTCTTGGCTACAAAAGTGTGTATATGTTTGAAAAGTCATTGAGAACTGTGCTATAGTATGTGCTTTTCACCATATATTTTGTCACTTCAGTAAAGTTTGTTAAAAATAAGATAAAAGTGTATACTGTATGCCTTTTATTGTACCACTTTCCAAGCACATGTGGTATCTTTCAAAAGCACGTTATCTCATTTTATTCATCCATTTTATTTATTTGTTTTTTTTTTCTTTTTTGGATTAAAGTCAAACCATCAGGCAAGGGACTAGGAACAAGAGCACATATTAAGTTGAGCCTTAATCCTACTTGCATTGGAGTTTATAGCCCTTCTGTTCATGCCCATAACATTTCTGCAAGGTAAGTAGAGAATGTATGGGAAGTCTTTTTTTGTGTCATATTTGTTTGTTTAAATGGAGGCAAACTAAGCATGTTTATATGCTTCAGAGAAAAATCCATTTGAGGGAGGCAGGATGTACTTATGTGAGTGAAGGGAAGATGTAAAGGCTGAAACCTCTAGAGGAAGACAAAAAAGAACCAAAAGTGCAGGATAAAAGGAAAGAAGCATCTAAACTGGAAATTATCAGGAGCCATATGCTGCTTATTAGCAGGTCATGGACAGAAGTCCAATAACTTGACATCCACGTACATCCAAATTAGAATTTACGCCTGCATTATTTTGGCATTTCTAGAATGCCAGATCAGTGTTTTTTTAAATAAGTTTGGTGCCAGATGCATGGATTCCACTGTATCTGTTGGTGATTCATTATATGACTCTCAAGTGAAGGAGGCATTCAGGCCAACTTGCATGTTCTAAAACTATGATGAATGTTTTGCTTTTCCGACAGCGGAGAACTACAGTGGAAGAGATGGACAAATTAGTAGTGTAGAGGATCAGAAAAAGAGAATAATGGCGCAGTTTAAAATGGAAGGAAGTAGTGGGTGCGGTTGCTCGCCTGTAATCCAACTGTGGGAGGCCAAGGAGCAGGTGGATTATCTGAGGTCAGGAGTTGAGACCAGCCTGGCCAGCCATAAACTATCTCTACTCAAAAGGGTACAAAATTATCCAGGTGTTGGCACTTGCCTATAATCCCAGCTACTCCAGATTGGCTGGGCAGGATAACTTGAACCCCCCCAGGCCCGAAGGTGGCAGTGAACTGAGGTCATGCTACTGCACTCCAACCTTAGACAGGGGTGAGACTATGCTCAAAAAAAAAAAAAAAAAAAAAAACACAGAGCAAGGAGATTTCTCTTCAGAACCCATTGATTTTGGATGGTAAGATTTCTAGATATATTTGGAATTGTGATCAAAATCCTTCCTAAGATGGAGGAACCTCTTGGGCCCTGGGATGAGTTTCTTTATTTGCTAGTCCAATTAGTGAAGAAGCACAAGCCAAATAAGAATTAAACATCTAAAAATATTTCTAGGAGGTGCCTATAGGGAAGCTAAGGAAGTGGAAGGGCAAAACTTTAATGCAGGGTCTAACTCTTGTAAAGAGATGAAAAGTGAAAGTAGTGTGGACGAGTCTTGGACTAGTGCACACTTCTAAAAGTTTAGTAGTGGTTGATGGGGAGTCCTCAAACCAAAGTTGTTATCGCATATTAGTCCAGCATCCCCAGTGAGCCTGCCAGCATTCCTGAGTGCACTCAGTCATGCTTCTGGGGAACAGCTCAGGAGATTTTTTGCATTGTCAGGGAATGCGGTGTGGAATTCAGGGGTGTAGCAGCTGGGTGGCTCATTTGAATTATCTTCTCCTCAGTTGGAATCAAGGGGCATAATCAGCCACACACCTCACATACCACAGCCAAGAGTGCCATTTTACAGTTAAATGGAGCATTACTCATCTTGGTGATAATGAGACTGGGGATTTTTTAATACTGTATATCTTCATCTGGACTCTGCGAGATCGGGTCACAAGATAGATAGACAGATAGATAGATAGATGTTTTACTTTATGGAGTAATACAGTATCTATCTCAGCAGAGAAGAGAGGTGGTTACTGTCAAAAGTTATTTCTCCATTATTACATTCAGAAATATTTATTGATCATCTGTGGCCAATACTGGGTACTTCTATAGGCTCTAGGAATAGAGCTGAATTGGTATACATCTATCATAGAGTTTGGTGCTGTGCTTGGTAGTAGGTTGATAAGAGAAAATAAATCTGGATTCACAAAAAGCAAGAATGGGCGGCAGAAAGATGTTATTTTTAGAGAGTGGGTCACAACAGTTGTCTCTGATAGGTGATGTTGGGTAGTGATATGAGCAAACAATACACTACAGGCAGAAGAACGAAAGTAGGAAGCAAAAGGTTATAAGGAGGGTAAGTGCTTGTCTTCTTCGGGAATAGCAAGAAGCCAGTTGAAGAGGAAGAGCAAGAAGGCTACTTTAAAATTAAGCAAGATGGAAGTAGAAGGAAATGAGGTCAGTAGTTAGAGGACCTGATCTGTGGGACTTGGTTGCCATGGAAGAAGCTGTATATTTCTTCTTTTTTTTTTTTGTTTGTTTTCTAAGAGTCTCCTTTGTTGCCCAAGGTGGAGTGCAGTGACGGGATCTCAGCTCACTGCAACCTTTGCTTCCCTGAGTTCCAGTGATTTTTCATGCCAGCCTCTTGAGTAGGTGGGGAAACTACAGGCATATGCCACCACACCTGGCCTAATTTTTTTGAATTTTTTTAGTAGAGTAGTTTTTTTTGCCACTTATTGGCCAGGCTGGTCTTCAGACTGGGTTCAAGTGATCCACCCACCTCAGCCTCCCCAAAGTATTGTGATTACAGGCGTGAGCCACTACATGATCAGTACTGTAGATTTCATTCAGGCTAACATGGGAAGTCCCTGAAGAGCTTGGGGATAGAGAGGGGAGGTATTAGGAGCCGACACGTTACTAAAGAAATAATGCTGGTATCTGTGTGAAAACCACTGCTTTTGAAATTTTGAGAATCATGTTTTTCAACTTTTTCAGTATCCATCTCCGATGTCAATTATTGTCTCAATCCTGTATGTGCTGCCTTTCTCATGGGCTTCTTCTCCAACAGGTCACACATTCAAATGGGTAACTTCAGAAAGTGTTATGAAGAAGGGTGTATGTAGAACACTTAGGCAGGTAAAGGAAAACCAACAAAAGAAGAAATACTCCCTGGTCCCCACCACTTAGGCATGAAGAATAAATGGAAATGGGACTATACAAGCCCAACAAGCTTCTGCATAGCAAGGGCTTAATTAACAGAGTGAAAGAGACAACCTACAAGAACAGGAGAAGAAAATATTTTGCAAGCTAGTCATCAGCCAGGGAGTTAATATCCAGGAATATACAAGAACTCAAAACATCTCTACAGAAAAAACAAACAAACAAACAAAAAAACATAAAACACTAAACAATCAATTCGGCCAAATGAAGCCTGAACTGATATTTCTCAAAAGAAGACCTTACATCAAGCCAACAAATGCATTTAAAATGCTCAATATCACTAATCATCAGGGAACTACCAAATCAACACAACAGTGTGAAAATTTATCATCTCCCACCCATTGGGATGGCAATTATCAAAAATAAAATAAAAAAAACCAACCACAGGGGCTCGTGCGCGTCCCAGCTACTCAGGGAGGCTGAAGCTGGAGGATTGCTGGAGCTCAGGAGGCTCAAGGAGCTGCAGTGAGCCATGATCATGCCACTGAGGTCCAGCTGGGTGACGAGCAATTCTGTCTCTAAAAAAAAAATACAAATAACAGAAAATAACTTAGAGGCTGATGGGGCAGATGTGGAGAAAATGAAGCTATTTGTACACTAGCCAGTGGAATTCTTAAGTTGTTACAGCCACTATGGAGGAGACAGTGAAGGTTCCTCCAAAAACTACAAATAGAACTACCATATGATCCAGCAATGCAAAACTCACTGGACATTTTATTCAAAAGAAGAAAATCAATTATATAAAGAGGAAATCTACCCCTATGTTTTATTGCCTTTTTTTCTCGTAGCCCAAGATAGACTAACCTTAGATGTCCAACAACAGATGAACAGAAAGACTATTTGGTATATACAAACAATGAACTACTATTCAGCCATAAAATAAAAAAAATCTTGTCATTTTGCAGCAACATGGATGGAACACGGAGATCACTTGCCTTAGGAAATAAGCCAGGAACAAAATTAAATACTTCATATTCTCACTCACATGTGGAAGAAAAAAAAAAAAAACAAACTAAACAAGACCTATTGATTATAAGCAGAGAATGGTAAGGGCAAAGAACACTGGGGATACAGAGTTTGTAAAAAAGAAGATACAAAATTATGGCTGAAAATCAAGGAATAGCGTCTACTGTTCTACTTAGCTTCTTGGGATGGAATGTAGTTACCAATAATATAGTTTGAATAGCCCCAGAAGGAGGGATATTAGATATTTCCTACTTAAAGAGTAGTAAATACTTAAAATGATGGATCGCTATTTGCCTAATCAGTTACTATACGTATTGAAACATCACTATGTATCCACTCAAAATATGTACAAGTGTAGGCATCAAAGTGCTAAAATAAAAAAAATCTCTCTACTCAATTCCCTGAATCTCTCAAATCAATCCCATACTTACCATCCTATAAATATTGCTTTGGTTATGTCATTTCCTAATAGCGAAAGCCTTTATATATTTAAGTACTACATTAATCTCTTTTTTAAGTAAATAATGTTTATGTCCCACTTAATCCCTCATAAAGGTATGTGACAGTGTCTTCGTTTAGATTCTAAAATAGGGAATGTAGAAGGTCTTGGGTCAAAAGGGGAGTGGGGAATGGGGCAGAAAAGGCCAATGCCAATATCCTGGTTGATTACCACGGGCAACAGGCGTACAGTGTATTGGAGAATCAGCAGAATGCATCCAGAGTTGCCATCTGAATATAAGAGTTTGGAGACCGTTTTATTTATAGCTGCCGTCCCATTGTTAGAAAGTTGGCCCCTGGACCATATTTTCAGGTGGGCGGGTGGACAATGCAGAAAGGGTAGTCCTAAGCTCACTTGGAATTATTCACAAAGCAGCTAAATCAATGTAAGCCAAGGAGGCAGGCACGAGCGCAAAGACATCTGCTACTGTTAAAAAAAAAAAAGAGTAAAACAGAGGTAACACAGATTTGCAAAGTAGCAGCCAGAATTTGAATCTAGGTCTGTCTGACTCAAAGCCTATGCTTTTAATTACCTATGTGCAGAAGTTTTAACCCAAGTGCCAAGAGTGCAGGGACACAGTTCCCCAAGACTGCCCTGAATTTTGACACCCAACTGTAAGTTGGGGAGGGGGGACTGGGATGGGGTAGCATTCACAGCCATATTCAGTTTCAATTGCCTACTCTAGGGACTCATGAAACTCTCGAAACCTGTTATACTCCTTGGTTATGATTTAGGCTACAGGGAAAGGATAGAATTCAAAAAATCAGCTAAAGGGGAGAGGGCATGGGGTGGGAGTCTGGGTAAGTTCCAAATGTGACCTGTCAGGCTGCTCCTCTTCCCACTTAGGGTCAGGATGCATTTGCTCTCTCCCACCCAGCTCAGTGTGTGACCAAATGTGCTGAGCTGCCAACAGGGAAGCTCACTCAAGTCTTAGCATGCGGAGTTCTTACACAGAGCACCATGACTGGGCATTTTTGGTGGGTAGGCTGGTCCAGTTACCCATTTAGTTAATCTTAGCACACGGTTATTTGATATCATGCCCCAAAACCCCTACCCAAAATCATGGGGTTGAAGATTAACTTTCTTACAAAGCCAATGCTTTTTCAGACTACTGAGTGTGTCTGGCCCCACCCTGGGCTGGTGGGCTAGTGCCCACTGAACAATGGGTGTTAGAAGGGGACCTTGGCCCTAGGCCCATTTTTTTGCATGATAATCCTGAACAAGATAATCCTACAGGTTTGGCCTTGTACCTCTCCAGAAGCTGAGACAAGATCTCTCTGTAGGCAAGACCAAATTCACTGCTATACACTACTAAATATAACATGAGGAAAGCGCCGTATTATATATAATATAGATCAGTTGTCTCTCCTCCTTAGACATGTAATGCTTCCCACATACTTTTGTAGTTTGAGAGATCCCACTTCTTTTGGTATATGGCATCGCGGCAGCTCAGGATCTGTCCGTCTATATTTCCAATCTCTTAGCATGCTTTTGTATCTATAGTCCTTTCAAAAGCCACTGCGCCCCACAATTACACCCATGCCTGCTGTCATCAGGGGAAATAAAATATGTGACATATAATTTCTCTACAAAAAATAGTTGTGCTTTTTCCTTTTTGGTAAACAAATAGATTAAGACAAGGTCCTGAGACCTATGGGTGTATGTGTGGATGAGTTGTTTTCCCTTGATGGAAACTGCTCATTTGAAGGGGAAAGTAAATGTGATAGAATGGGAGAAGGGGAGGGATAATACTGCAATTAGCCAGGTGGAGTAGCAGAAGTAAGATTAAGGCTTATCATCTCTTCGTCATTTTGGGCAGAGGGTGGAATGCTCAAACTCATCAAACCCATGCATGGCCCCTTTCTTGCCTCAGGACTTCTACACATGCAGGTAAGTTCTTTAGAGAGTAAATGTGCATGTACACACACATACACACACACACAGCCATGTTTCAAGACCCAGCCACCCAGAATGTCTTTCTGCAGCCAATTGCTTGTTTCCCCTCCCTCCTCTCCCTGTTTTGTGCACAATACTCCCAAACAGTTGTGGGGTGCATTATTACTGTTTATTTGTATATTCTTCCCATGGTTATAAGCTCTATGAGGAGAAGAAATCACACTTTTACTTTTGTATCCTTATCATCCTACTACAGGGCCCCAACAACATTTGAGATAAAAGCTATAGACTAGATTGTAGATGAAGGAAGGAAAGGAGAGGGTGGGAAAGACAAAAAAAAACAGGAGATGGAGAGGACGTTTCAAGTTCACTTGGTTTTAGATATGCTGAGGGGGGAGTTAAATGCGCCAAGTTTAATAAAATACTACCTGAAACCTGATTCTCATCCCAAGCAGCAGCAACTCTGACAGTGGCAGGTTTGATTAGCTCAAGGATTAACTACCTTACAGCATAAGCTGAATGACATTAAACTGCTCACTTGGGTTTCATTTTAAAATTCTGAATTCCCTCTGGGAATACTTGTTTCTGTAGTCTTCTACAGTACTTTTAGAATCTCTGCGACTCTTTGGTGGCAGCAGATTTGGTAGACAAGTGGGAACCCCAGAAGCACATCGCATATGAACTGAACTGGAAATGTCACAGCTGAGGCCAACAGCAAATGTCTGGCAATTAACAAACAGCCACCTGGGAACAAAGACTCTGTTATTTTGTTATACTCAGTCTTGGAATATTTATTGTCTCTTAGGTGTCTTGGTTTTATGGTTTGAAGCATTTGGAAGGTCTTATATTCCATTTTCCAGTGGTTTGTAGAAACTCCCTCAAGGGGATGAGCTCAGTAGGTATGCTTTTATTCACCCCAACACCTAGCATTGTTTGACTCAAAGTAATAATGCTGTAAATATTTTAGTAATTTAAAAACTTTATTCAAACCCTGGCCTTTACAGATTAAGTCTCCAGCTACCAGGGGTCCCACAGCATGGGTGTACAAATTAAATGGTGTTGTAGTTTAGGCAATTCTGCATATACTGTTTAGTTGCATTTATCAAATAAAACTGTTTAGGCTGGGGTTTGTATTAGGAAGGGGTGTGGGAAATCATTTCATTCAATTCTCTCGCGCAGATGGGAAGCCTGTTGCATATTTTCTTGTCTAACATACTGCTGGTGGTGCAATCAGCCAGCTCTTGAGCTGTGAATTGGGTATCACTGTAATAACCGTCTTCTGTATTACTTTGCTACAAGTAACCACGAGGGCAACAGAGGTGTTTTATTACAATATTTATAAAACTAAAGCACTGGTACATTTTGGTAGCATCTTCGGTAACGCATCAAGCAGCCTAAATGTGGTATTTCAAGTTCAAAACCATTTGCAGTGGTTTTGTCATCAATCAACCCTTCATTCTATCTTCTTGAGATATCAATAAAGGTCCACTCTTTGCACTTCGTGATTCCCTATCTGCACCACTTGCCCACATCCATGGGCAGCAGAATTCATTTCCTCTTTGTTGTATACTTAGAATGAGGTGTTTCCCCTTTTCCAGGGCCAGTACTTCCGCCATGGCACATTTTTCCAATTCTCATCAATAATCTGGAGACTTGCTCCATAGTCTACTATCTTTCTCTCCCTGAATCTTGAGCTCTTTCCTTCACTATCATCTTAAGCAATTCAAGTGTCTTCCATCTAAAGCCTCCAACCCAATGTATGACTGGATACAAGTGCTTCCAAATTCTATTCTCCCTTTTCTTGTTCAAATATCTTGAGAAAAGAATATACTCAGTCTCAATTTGGTAGATTAATCATTTCTTGTCTCATTTGCAATCTACCCCTCTAAGCAGGTTTTCAAATTTACTTCTTCATTATGAAATGTGAGAGAATTTCCCTTTCAAGTTTCTCTCTCCACTTCTTTTTTAGGCAGCTCTATTCTTTTCCAGTTCCATGACTCTACACTCATTTGATCTTGTAGAAATATTTCTGCTCCTATTTTCTGTTTTCTGTGCGGGTTCCTCTTCTGCTTACTCTATAAAATGTCAGTTTCAGGAAGGAGGTATAATCGATAGTTTCAAGCACCAATATATACCGATGGCCAAAAAAATCTGTGTTTTTTGCAGCTCAAATAACTCTGGTATTTAAATACATATATTTATATTCTTGCATGGGTTCCATCTGTAGCTGATAAGCACCATAAACTCAATATCAAAACTCAATTCCAGCATCTTTGACCTGATTCTCCAACTACACATAGAAACACCAAAATACTATATGTTGGTTGAAAGAATTGTATCAGCTAAAATTCGAGGTCCTTATTGTTACCAGACAGTCTAAAGTCATGTTATAAAATTTACGTAAGCTAAAAATAAAAGATGGTAAAGAAAATATAGTGACCCATACCCACAGCTGCTTGAAAGCCTCAAATAATCACAGGCCGCTCACTTGAGAATACTCCCTACTCCATGTTCTTCCCCATTTGGTTCCTCCCTCAGTCTTTCTCTGATTAACATCCCTGGGTCCTCAGAGGGAAGGTTGGTATCTGACCTAGTAACAGAATTTGTGCAAAGAGCAAATTTTACTGGGATTTTTTTTTGTTTTGCTTTTGTTTTTTTGAGATGGAGTCTCGCTCTGTCCCAGGCTGGAGTGCAGTGGCGATCTAGGCTCTGCAGCTCCACCTCCCAGGTTCGCCATTCTCCTGCCTCAGCCTCACACAGGTAGCTGGGACTACGAACTTTCTGCCATACAGCTAATTTTTGTATTTTTTAGTAGATCACGGGTTCCATTATTAGCCCGGATGGTCCCGATCTCCTGGCCTTGTGATCTGCCCGCCTCGGCCTCCCCCCCAAGTGCTGGATTACAGGGGCAGGATGCTTTCTCGCCCGACCTACTGAGTTTTCTATCTTACCTAGTAGAACTGTCATGAACCTGATCACTTAGACTGAAAATTTAGGACTGATTCTTAAACCCTCCTTCCATTACCCTCTATATCCAACTAATCACCAGATCTTGAAAACTGTGATTCGCCCAAAATTCCTTGAACTTACACAGTGTCATATTCACTTAATCAGACTTTAATTTCTTTCTGGGCTACCTGAACAGCTTTTCATCAAGGTCCTCCTACTTCCAGGCATCCCATTCAAACTTTAGAGTAGGTGCAGAGGAATTTTTGGGTGCTGCCCCACATCCCACAAAGTCCCTTGTGATTTCAAAATATGCAATTGTGACCATGTCTCTGCTATTTTGTTACTGCGGCTTCCTCTGCTTAGAGCCCTCTGTAACCCACGGTCACCTGGCAGTCACCCCATAATCTGTTTGAAACTTCCATCCTAATTTCATCCTATGAGATATCTCTAATCCTGTCCCTTCTGTTTTCCCCAACAAATTTAGTGGCCATGCCCTGTTTTTTTTCTTATTACACTTTATATGAATGCATGTACCTTTTATTTACTTTATTTTTATTTTTTACTAGCCAGGGAGACAGGGTCTCCACTTTCATGTTATCTAAGAGCTGGTCTCAAACTCGTCTTGAGCAAAATCCTCATATAGCCTCCCAAAATCACTGGGATTACAGGCATGACCCACTGTGCCCAGAAACTATACTTTTAAAGAAATTACCTGTAACATTTTATTGTACCCTAGTCACTTGGCTACTTTTTTCAGTGTGACATTTATTGAGGAATGGGCTAAGATGTAGTGATTCAGCAATGAGCCTAAAATAGTGGATATAAAGTGTTTATAATTATTTTTTTAAACTAAAAGCTGCTTTATGCACTAGCGTGTCACTTAATTTTTTAAAAACAGAAAATAAAAGAGGTTACACAGAGCTAAAAGATCGTCTGAAAAGCCTTAGTCAAATTTAAAAAACATTAGACAGGAGAAGGAAGCTATGGTAGACAATCTTAGGTAGGTAAAGAGACTATGCACTATCTGTCACTTTCCAAATTATGACTCCTTTTTTCGAAGTCAATCTTTTGTACCTTGTTTCCTATTCTTTCTTCCCTCTAATAGAGTGGTAGAAAACCCTCCACTGGCTGGAATCACATACAAGCACTCATCCTCTAACTCAACACCTTACAGATCAAAAACTAATTGCAATCATGAAGTAAAACAGAGAATTTCTCTCCCCAAAATATAAGTTTATAAAACTCCTAAAAAAATTACACTTAAAATGATGTGTGTGGGCCAGTGAGTCTTACCCATTCTTTTATTCTCCCTTTTTTTGAGATGGAGTCTCTCTCTGTCGGCCAGGCTGGAGTTTGACATGGAGTCTGTCTCTGTCGGCCAGGCTGGAGTTTGAGGCAGGGAACTCTCTCTGTGGCGAGCTGGAGGTTTGAGGCGGGAGACTCTCTGTCTGCCAGGCTGGAGTTTGGCCTTGGGGTCTGTCTCTCTGGCTTCGGCCCAGGCACAGGTTTGAGGCAGGGGCCTCTCTATTAGGCCGGGCTGGGTTGGGCAGGAACTCTCTGTCAATAAACCCAGGCTGGGTTTGACATGGAGTCTGTCTCTGTCTGACCGGAGCTGGAGTTTGAGGCAGGAGACTCTCCCCTGCCTGTGTCGACCCGAGGCCAGGTTTGAGGCAGGAGACTCTCTCGTCGCCGGGCTGGGTTGAGACGGAGACTCTCTCTGTGTCGAGAAATGGGGCTGGGTTTGACATGGAGTCTGTCTCATCGGCCAGGCTTGGGTTTGGGGGGGAACTCTCTGACCAGGCTGGAGTTTGAGGCAGGAGACTCTGTGTCGACAGGCTGGAGTTTGACATGGGTCTGTGTCTCTGTCGACCCAGGCTGGAGTTTGAGAGCCAGGGAGACTCTCTCTGGTGACCGACCCGGGCTGGAGTTTGAGGCAGGAGACTCTCTCTGTCATGGGCTGGAGTTTGAGGCTGAGGAGACTCTCTCTGTGGCTGACCCAGGCTGGAGTTTGACACTTGGAGTCTGTCTCTATGGGAAGCCCAGGCACAGGTTTGAGAGCGGAGACTCTCTCTGTGTCGGCCAGGTGGGAGTTTGAGGCGGGGCTCTCTGTGTCGACCAGGCTGGAGTTTGAGGCAGGGACTCTCACAATGGCCGGCCAGGCTGGGTTGACAGCTGGAGTCCTGTCTCCTGTCCCGACCAGGCTGGAGTTTAAAGGCGGGGGAGGAACTCTCTCTGTGTCGGCCAGGCTGGAGTTTTGGGGGCGGAGACTCTCTCTGTCCTTGAGCTGGAGTTTGAGCCGGAGACTCTCTCTGTCCATGAGCTGGGATTTGAGGCAGGAGACTCTCTCTGTCCTTGAGCTGGAGTTTGAGGCGGGGCTCTCTGGCCAGGCTGGAGTTTGTGCCAGGTCTGTCTCTGTCGGCCAGGCTGGGTTGACCTGCCGGGGCCACTACCAGGGGAGCAGGGTTACATACCCGCTGGGGGCAGATTGCAGGCTGACCTGCGATGCGCTGGCCCTGCCACTGTTCCAGGGTGCCTGGCCCTTTGGGTTCTGAAA
>JAKGGE010002434.1:0-33330 GCA_023748175.1 Hoolock leuconedys
ACTACCAGGGGAGCAGGGTTACATACCCGCTGGGGGCAGATTGCAGGCTGACCTGCGATGCGCTGGCCCTGCCACTGTTCCAGGGTGCCTGGCCCTTTGGGTTCTGAAACCAGACGTGAATCCCTGGACTCTGGGAGGCCCACGTCTCTCTGGCAGTCCCTTCCCTGGTGGCGATGCCTGGATAGCTATGCCTCCCACTTCACCGAGACAGCAGGGGCTGTCTGGGATTGGGTGAGGAGGAAGTCGCTTTTTTTGCCTGCCTTCTTGCGGGCCGCCTCTCTCTGGCCAGGGCGGAGATTCCCGCCTGTGCTGCCTCAGCTGGCATGACCTCTGGGTTCTGAAACCAGATCTGGACCTGGGCTCGGGCAGCCAATGGCGTGGACTGACCATTCTCTGGTGGCGTGCCAGTGCAAGGGTTCGCTCAAAGCAGGCTCACTGGGGGCCAGCAACACCTCAGAGGTCAGACAGGTTTCCCTCCATGCGTCCTCTCGTCCCTCAGGCTTCCACGCAGGGGAGGGGTGGCGTTTGGCATCAGGAGACCCAGCCCATGCGCCCAGGGGAGCACCCGCATTCCGGTCCAGCATGCAGGCGGCATGAGCAGCCAGAGCTCTTATCAAGGTCCACAGGCAGGGAGGCTCCACCCCTTCTTGCCTGCCACTGAGCTTGGGACAGCCCCTCGCCACTCCAAGGGGCCCAAGCCACAGAGCCCCACAGGCGTGGGTGGTTGCTGCTGGAGGTGTGGGGGCGTGGTAGGTGGCATGTCTGAAGAATGGGTGCAACAAATAGGTGTGAGAATGGTTCCAGTCTCTCCAGGGGTCCCCTCCCGGGAACTGGAAGCGGCTCCCTGTGTTCAAACCCGTCTTCAGCAGGGGAGAAACCAGTCTGGAAGTGTGGAGTGGAGTGTGGAACTGAACCTCCGTGTGGGTCTTGAGTTTTACAGGCACCCTCTCCACGAATACACCCGATGCCTGTGGGTGTCTCCGTTGCCAGTGACAGGCTCACTCACGCAGGTGTGTGGCTCCCGTCGAAGACCAAGGTGTGCTGGGAATAAGATACATCCCAGGTGCGATGGCTTGATGATGGATTCCCATGTCCCACAACGTGGGGAGTCTGCACTGTGGCCGGTTTGGAGGGAGGGCGAAGAGAGGATGCTGCTCTTCCACCCTTCCCTGGATGTTTCTGGTTGCCCGCTGGAGACTCTGGAAACAAACCGTCAACGTGGTCAGCCTCTCGGGGAAGGGTGGGGGTGGGGCGGAGAGACGTGAGCTGGCCCCTTGCAGAGGGCGGCGGCGATGGAATCGAAATCGGGCTTCCAGTCCTCTCCTGGGTGTGGCTCCTCTCTGTGGTCCGGTGGTCAGGCTGCAATAGGCCTGGTTACTTGCGGGGCTCGGCCTAGGGATGTGTCATCGGTAAAACACGTGGGTGGCAGAATACTCCCGCGACAGAGCCAATCCCCTTATTTGTCTTTGAAACCGCCCATTCCTTGGGCGGCGGAATGGGGGCCAGGAGATGCCCTTGACCGCCCAGCTCTCAGCTTGTGCAGGGCGCTTACCGTTTTCCCGTAGCGCGGGGCTGCTGTTGCTCCAGGAGTCCGGAGACCACATTTTCTCTCTGCCTTCCTCCCTCGGTCCCTAGCTCCCTCCCGCCCCTCCCACTCTGGCCTGTGTCCCTCTCTGTCTTTCCCTCAGTCTTTCCTCACGGCCTCCCACCAACCACCTCAGTCAGTCCTTCCCTCCTCCCACCCTCCATCCCTCCCTCCCTGCCTTTCAAAATCTCTCTGCCATCCTTCCGTCCCTCTACGTCTCCCGTTCCTCTCTCTCCACCTGTGCCTGCCTTCCCTCCCGCCTGGAAGGGTCAGCATCCCGGGTGTGCCAGGGGTCTGGGGTCTGCATACAGCCACCATGCGCTCCACGGTGGCTGCTCACTAGGAGGCAGCAGAGGCACCCGGTTTGGCAGCGGCGGTCGGCGGGGATCTTGCCCAGAGTGGGTGGCCAGGAGGGAGAAACCCTGGCGGGCAGCTACCTGGGCCGGTGTCTCAGCGGGGACGGGGTGATACAATAACCGGGTAGGGCATATTGCAGGCGGGGGTAGCCAGTGATGGTCAGGCGTGGGTGGGGTGTGAGAGGAAGAGCAAGAAACTCTGCAGGGGCTGCCCACAGAACCAGGTGGCTGGCTGAGCAAACCAGCGGGTGCAGGTGAGACCAGTCTGCTGGTGCACCTGGGCCAGCTCCGGGATCCCAGGGACGCCCGGGGAGTGGCAGTTCTCCTTTGTGCGGTCCCGGTTGATCCTGAGGAGGCAGGAGGAATGCCAGACGGGTCAGCCAGGATGGAAAGAAACGCCTCCATGCCCAGCCAGGGGTTCCCAGAAGGAGCCACCGCCACCACCCGCGACCTTCCCAGTCGGCGTCCTGGCTCCTCCTGCAGAGCCGGTATTCTTCCTCACTGAGGGGTTGTTCCAGCCCGGCGAGATCTTCTGATTCCTGCAGCTCCCCAGGGGCCTCGGTTTCTAGGAAAGGGTTCGCCTGCTGCAGAAGCCTGGGCATGCCAGAGCTCATCCAGAAGCAGGACCCGGAGGAGTGGGGAGACATCTTTGCTTGAGCTCCCTGGGGTGTTGGGAGGAGGCAGCCAGGATAGGCCATCTGTTTCTGTGAGGCGGAAACCCTCGGGGCGCCGGCTGGGGAGGTGGAGGTGCCCCAGCTTTGGGTTCCCACGCCACCCCGGCCACCTGTGGACCCTGGCCCCAGCCCCAACCACCCTTGCCCTGGGAGGTGGTTGTCCCTGGCTGCATGGCCCTGTGTCCCAGCTCCAGGCAGACCCTGGCTGTCCCACAGTGCAGGGGAGGGGCCCGAGCAGGCTCCTCGCCGGGACCCGGTACCCGGGCATTTGCTCGGTCATGAGGAATAGTGTCAGGAGAGAGAGGGACAGCCGGGAGGAACCAGGCGGCATACATAGGCATCCCACGCCTGCTGGGGCCAGCGACAAGGAGCATGTGGTGACTGCCTGCGGCGGGCAGCGGTGTGCTGGCCCTGTGCTCCCGGTCCCGGGTGCCTGGCCCTGGGTTCTGACCAGACGTGAGGTCTGGACTCAGGGCCCGTCTATCTGGCCAGTCTTTCCCTGAGGCTGGCGATGCCTGGAAGCGTCCTTCTCAAGTTTCGGGCAGCAGGGCCCTCTGTGATGGGGTGACGGAGGTCCGCTGTCGCCTGAATTCTTGCAGGCCGCGTCTCCACGGCCAGGGCGGAGATTCCCGTGGGTGCTGCCTCAGCTGGCGTGACCTCTCGTTCTGAAAGAATATCTGGACCCTGGGCTCACGAGCCCGGTGTCCTGGGCCAGCCTTAGTTCTCTGGTGGTGATGCCAGGGGTGGTTTCATAGAAACAGGCTACATGGGGCCTCGCTTTTGCCTCGAATCAGACAGGTCTCTCCATGCATTACTCATCCTCGAGACTTCAGCTGGCCCGGGGGTGTGCCCGTTCCGAAGGTGTGTCCGGGGAGAGCCATGCAGCGGGGGGAGCACCGCATGGCATTCGGTCCAGTCAGGGCCCCCTGTAGACAGCCAGGGGCTCTTAAAAAAAAAAAAAAGAGGAAGACCCACAGGCAAGGCTCCCACCTTCTGCTGGCTCCCCTGGGCAGCCCGCCCTCACCACCCTCGAGGGGCTTTGGTGCACTTTTCCCGAGGTGGTGGTGCTCTTGAGTTGTGTGGGCATTGGGTGAGGTGGTGAACTAGATGGTGGGAGGGGTGGGGCCTGAAGCTGAGACAGGCAGAAGGAGGAGGAAGGGGAGAGGGGCAAGGGGTGAGGGGGGTGGGTTTCGGGCAGGTGCTGGCTCTCTGGGTCTCTCCAGGTATCCCGCGGTAACTGGAAGCCTCTTCCTGGGTTTCCACCTGTCTTCAGCAGGGAGAAACCAGCCTGGAAGGGTTGAGTGGAGTGTGGAACAGAAACTCCGTGTGGGTCTGGAGTTTTACATGCCCCATCTCCCACTTGAAGACACCCGATACCTGTGGGTGTCGCCCGTTGCCATGAGAGTCTCACCCGCATGGCCCAGTTGTGTGGCTCCATTCGAAGACCAAATGAAACCAGGAGACAAGATACATCCCAGTGATGGTTTGGCCAGTGGATTCCATTGTCCCACAAGCGTGGGAGGGCTACTGGTTGGCCAGTTTGGAGGGGAGGGGCGAGGGATGCTACTCTTCCTCCCTTCCCTGGATGTTTCTGGGAACCCGCAGGGCTGCGGAAGCAAACCGTCAACATGGTCAGCCTCTCGGGATGGGAGTGGGGCGGGAGAGACGTGAGCTACTGGCCCCCATGGAGAGGGCCGAGCGACAAGGGATCCGAAATCAGGCTTCAGTCCTGCTGAGTGTGGCTCCTCTGTGGTCGGTGGTCAGGGATGTCGGCCTGGAGCTCCGCTGCGTGTCTCGGCCTGGGGATGTGTGGTCGGTACTTCCACGTGGGTGAAGATACCCGCAGTAACCAGTCCGGTCATTTTGTCTTTCAGAGCCATGTTCCTTGGGCTACGGAATGGGGGCGAACGAGTGCACTGCTGGCCGCCGCCCAGCTGTCAGCCTGTGCCGGACACTTACCATTTTCCCGGAACGCTTGGGGCTGCTGGCTGCTCCTGGAATCTGCAGACCGCTTTTTCTCCCTGCCTTCTTCCCACGGTCCCTTGCTCCCTCCCGCCCTCCCTCTGTCACTGTTTCCCTCTGTTTTTCCCTCCATCACTCACTGCCTCCCTCTCTCTGTCGGTCAGTCCTTCCCTCCCTCCCTCCCTCCATCCCTCGCCCCCTGCATCCAAAGTCACTCTGCCCATCCTTCCGTCCCTCTAGCTTTCACGTTCCTCTCTCCACCTGTGCCTGCCTTCCCTCCCAGCCTGGAGGTCAGCACATCCAGGGTGTGCCCGAGGAGCCTGGGGTCTGCAGTACAGCCACCAGGCGGCTCCACCCGGAATGGCAGCCCTGGGGAGCCGAGATCCATGGTTAAGCGGCCAGTGGAATGGCTGTGACCCGAGCAGGAGAGAGAGAGGAAGGCATGGACTACTTGAGCCAGGTTCCATGGGAAGGGGTTCCACCAATGCCAGGGGCCTCTGACAGCTTGTGAGACAGCGGTGGTCAGAGGCGGGGTTCTGCTGGTGTGGGATAGGCAAGAGCTCTGCCGGGGCTCTCCTCCAGGGAGGCCAGGTGGCTGCCCGAAAACCGCCAGCGTGTCTTGGCCAGGAGAAGATAACCCGTCTGTTGGTACCTGGGCCGGCTCCGGGATCTCCGGGACGCCCATGAAAGAGTGGCAGTTCTCCTTTGTGCGGAGTCTCTCACTGGGCCCAGTCCTAGGAGGCAGGAATGCCAGGCGGGTCAGCCTGGAGGAGGGTACGCTCCCTCCAGCCCCAGAGAGGTTCCCAGCGAGAGGCCACTGAGTGCTGCGACCCGTCTGCAGCCAGCGTCCCTAAGCTCCTCCAGCAGGCGGTGTGCGTCCTCCTGAGGGGTGGACAGCCAGCGGGCTTTTCAGTCCCTGCAGCTCCCAGGTCTTGGTTCCTAGGAAAGGGTGCGCCTGATGCAGAGTCTCTGGGCAGGCCAGAACTCTGAAAAGCAGCAGGCGGAGGGGGTGGAGACGGCCATGGTGTTCCGGGGCGGTGGGAGGCAGATGGCGCATCTACTGCTCCTGCAGCGTGAGGCCTCGGGGCTGGGATGTGGAGGTGGAGTGCCCTGGCAGGGTTCCCATGCATGGGGACCTGGGGCCCCCTGAGTTAACCCACCACGGGACTGCCCTGGTTGGTGGGTGTTCAAAAAGCAGGCCTTGGCCCTCTGGCCCCAGCTTGACCCGGGCTCTGGATTTGTCCCAGCGCGGGGGCAGCCCGGCGGGCGCCCGTCACGCTGCGTCCCAGTCCCCCGGGCATTTGCTAGGGGGGTGTGGAGGCCACCGAGGCGTCTGAGGGGTTGGAGAGGGAGCCCATTAGCCGGGAGGAGCCAGGCAGCGTGAGCAAAACCCCTGCGGGCCACCGACCAGGGAGGAGCAGGGGTGACCTCCCACCGGGTCAGCGTGGCAGGGAGCAGCCCTCGTCTGCCCGGCACCCTGCCACCCGGTCCCATGCCTGGCCCTTGGTTCTGAAACCAGGCATTGAATCCTGCGACTCCTGGGAGGCCCAGTCTCTCTGGCCAGTCCACTGGTGAGGCAGTGCCTGGAAATCGTCCTTCTCTCAAATGCTTTTCCGGGCAGCGGGCCATCTGGGATGGGGTGGCCAGTGCAGCTTTCTCCTGCCTTTCTTAGCGACCCGTGTCTCCCGGCCAGGTGATTCCTGCCGGTGCTGCCTCAACTAGGCGTGACCTCTCATTCACAAGTATCTGGACCCCCTGGGCTCCGGGCATGTCTGGGCCAGCCATTCTCTGGTGGTGATGCCTGGGTACAGGTTCCGCTCAAAGCAGGCTCGCAAGTCCTCGCTTTGCATCGGGTTCCAGACTTGTCTCCTCTGCCGTCCTCGTCCTCGGGCTTCCACGGGGACGGTGCAGTTAGCCAGGTGTCGGGAGAGAGACATGGCAGAGGTAGCAAGGCGTTCTAGTCTGTGGGAGGCGGCGCAGACCAGTGGCTCTTATGCAGGCCGACAGGCAGGGAGGCTCCCACCCATTCTTGCCGCCCGCTGAGCCCTGGGACAGCCCACCCTCGCCCTCCGAGGGGCCCTAGTGCACTGATGCCCCCGGGGCGTGGTGGTGCTGGTGGGGGTGGGGTCATCTGGTGAGGTGGGGTGGGGGGTGGGGGGTGGGGGGTGGGGGGGTGGGGGGTGGGGCCAAAGGCCAGAAGATGCTGAGAAGAGCAGCGAGCGGGCAATGGGTGAGTAGCAGCCGGTTTTAGGCGAGCTACAGCACTCGGGCCTCTCCAGGGAGTCCCTGCGGATCTGGGGAAGCAGCTCCCTGGGACACGCGTCTTCAGCAGGGAGAAACCAGCCTGGAAGGGTGGAGTGGATTGTGGAACTGAATCTCTGTGTGGGTCTTGAGTGTTACAGGACCCATTTTCGCGAAGACACCCGGTGCCTGTGGGTGTCACCGTTATGACAGTCTCTCACCCGCGGGGTGTGGCTCCGTCGAACCAGAGGCGAAGCCAGAGACAAGATATCCCATTGATGACTTGATGATGGATTCCTGTGTCCATATGTGGGAGTTTGCGGTGTGACCGTTTGGTGGGAAGGCAGCGAGGATGCTGCTCTTCCTCCTTCCCTGGATGTTTCTGGGTGCCATGGGTCCAGGCTCGATCAACATGATCAACCTCTCTCAGGTGGGGCGGGGGCCGGAGAGAAGTACAAGCCCCACTTGCAGGTCAGCGGCGTGGAATCCGAAATCAGGCTTCAGTCCTCACAGGTGTTGCTCCTCAGTGGGTGGTGGGGCTGTCGGTGGGCTCCGCTGTGGGGCTGGGACTGAAGTGCGTCCATTGGGTGAATCACGCCGCAGTAACCCAGTCCCCGTGTCTTTGAGTAAACCGCCCATTCATTGTGTGTGGCGGTCTGAGGGGCCGAGCGAGAGCCGATGGCCTCAGCTGACCCTCCAGCCAGCGCCCGTGCCACCCGTTTTCGGGTAGCGGGGCTCGCGGTTGCTCAGGGTGGAGACCGTTTTTCTCCCTGCCTTCCTCCCTCAGTCCCTTGCTCCCTCCCACCCAACCTCTGTCCCTGAGTCCCTCTGTATTTCCCTCCGTTCCTCACTGCCTCCCACTCTCTGTCGGTCAGTCCCTCAATCCCTCCCTCCCTCTATCCCTCCCTCCCTGCTTTCCAAAGTCTCTCCGCCCATGCTTCCTTCCATGTAGGTCTCCCGTTCCTCTCTCCACCTGTGCCTGCCTTCCCTCCCGCCTGGAAAGGTCAGCATCACGGGTGTGCCGGGTCTGTTGTCTGCATACAGCTGCCAGGCTCCAGTTGCACGGCGGGAGGCCTCAGTTGGCAGTGGTGGAGCGGAGGAGCTCAGGGAGTGAGCCAAGGAGGAGAGGCGACTCTGCCAGTCGGTGTTTTCTTGGGATGGGGTCTCACCTGGCTCCAGGAGGGAGGCATACTGCCCGGTGAGGGGGGTGTGATGGTCATGCAGGGATGGGATGGCGGAAAAGAAAGAGAGCTCTGCCGGGGCTGCTCCCACAATAGGACAGGTGGCTGCCGAAAACCAGGTGCTTGGCGGTGGGCAATCTCTGCTGGACCTATGGATTCGGCTCCGGGATCCCCGGGACACCCAGGAAAGAATGGCAGTTCTCCCTTTGTTTGGAGTCTCTCACCGGGCCCAGTCCCTGAGTAGGCAGAAATGCCAGGGTCAGCCGGAGGAAGGCCTGACAGTCCCCAGCTCAAGTTTCCCGAATGAGGGCCATTACCGCAGCCCTGCCCGCGAACCGGCCAGACCGGCGGTGCCTAAATCTCCTCCAGCAGAGCCCGGTATTCTTCCCTCACCCAGAGGGTGGTTCCTGGTGGCGGGGCTTCTTCTGATTGCTGCAGCACCCCCGGTGCCTCTTTTTCTAGTAAAGGGTGCTCCTGCTGCAGGAATCTCTGGGCACACTCAGAGACTCATCCAACAGCAGGCAGGAGGGTAGTGGGGGAGCTGACTGGGCTCCTGGGAGGTGGGACGGGCTCCCATGCGACTTGCATGTGTGCTCACAGACGCCCGGGAGCCCTCTCCGGGGAGGGGCAGCGGGCAGGAGGTGGAGACTTGCCCAGCTCACGGGTTCCCCACACCGCCACAGAAACCCTGGGGCCCCTGGCCCCCAGCCCCTGGGGACTGCCCTGGGGCGTGGGTGGCACAAGCTGCGCCGTTGGCCCTGTGGCACAGCTTGGCCGGAGCCCTGGCTGTCCCACGCGCGAGGGGCCGGGGAGGCCATCGCAATGTGGGTCGGTGCAGTGCGTGAGAGTGGGGTGCGAGGCGTCTGAGAGGGGTGGGAGAGAGCCCCTTGAGGAGGAGGCCAGGCGGCGTAAGCAAAATCCCGCCTGCCCGAGTCCGACCAGGGGAACGCGGTGACACCGGCGAGCGGTGTTGCAGGGGCGTGCGTCGCCCGGCTGACCTGCCACCAGGTCCGCGGGTGCAGCCCCTTCAGTTCACCGAAGAGCCAGCTGTGAATCCTGGACTCCAGGAGGCCCGTCTATCTGGCCAGTCCTTCCCTGGTGGCGATGCCTTGAAAACGATCCTTCTCAAAGGCTCGGATCAGCAGGGCCGTGTGGGATGGCATGACGGAGGTACGCTTTCGCCTGCCTTCCTGCGGGCTGCGTCTCCCAGCCAGAGCGGAGATTCCCGCCGTTGCTTCCTCAGCTGGCGTGACCTCTCGTTCTGAAACCAGATCTGGACCCTGGGCTCCGGAATGCCGATGGCCAGGGCCAGCTGTTCTCTTATGGCGAAGCCTGGGTACGAGTTCCCCTCAAAGCAGGCTCGCAGGGCCTCCCTTTGCCTCGGGGTCCAGAAGAGTCTCCTCCACCATCCTCGTCTCGAGGATTCAGCGTGGGTTAGCCCGTTGAATGTGTCCGCGGAAACCGCCAGCAATGCTGTGGTGTTCCTTCCAGCCGGAGGCGGGGCAGACAGCAAGCTGCTCTTACGAAGGCCCACAGGCAGGGAGCCTCCACCCCTTCTTGCCTGCCACTAAGCCCTGGGACAGCCCGCCCTCGCCCTCCGAGGAGCCCCAGCGCACTGATGCCCCTGGGGCGTGGTGGTGCCCCTGGTGGAGGTGGGGGAATTGAGTGAGGTGGGGTTGGGGTGCATGGGAGGGGTGTGGCCGGAGGCCAGAGAGATGCAGCCGAAGGGGGAGATGGGGAAGGTGTGAGGGGGTATGTTTCCGGCTCTGGCTGGCTCTCCAGCCCTCTCCAGGGATCACGCGGTAAATGGAAGCCGCTCCCTGGGTTCCCACACGTCTTCAGCACGGAGAAAACAGCCTGGTAGGGTGGAGTGGAGTGTGGAACTGAACCT
Source organism: Hoolock leuconedys (assembly GCA_023748175.1). NCBI lineage: Eukaryota > Metazoa > Chordata > Mammalia > Primates > Hylobatidae > Hoolock > Hoolock leuconedys. The sequence goes on from JAKGGE010002434.1 coordinate 9,891, forward strand.
CCGTGTGGGTCTTGAGTATTACAGGCCCCCTCTCCGCATAGACACCCGATGCCTGTGGGTGTCGCCGTTGCCGTGACAGTCCCACCCATGCAGGTGTGTGGCTCCCGTCGAAGACCAGAGCGAAACCCCAGAGACAAGATACATCCAGTGAGCAGCCAGTGGATTCCAGGTGATCGCAATGTGGGGGTCCTGCGGTGTGGCCGGTTTGGACGGGCCGAAGAGAGGGATGCTGCTCTTCCTCCCTTCCCTGGATGTTTCTGAAGGTGCCACGCAGGCCTCCGGAAGCAGAAGCAGTAAACAAGGTCAGCCTCTGCGGCGTGGGGGTGGGGCCGGACAGACACGAGCCACCGACCCCTTGCGGGGCAGAGCGACGTGGAATCTGGCACAGGCAGTCCTCTAGTGTGGCTTTCCTCTGGCGTGGTCGTGGTTGGGGCTGTCAGACTGGCTCGCTGCCGGTCGACCTGAGGGATGTGCGTGTTAACCGGGTGAGATACCAAGCGGCAACTTAGAGTCCCCATCTTTTTTTGTCTTTTGATGGGTAAAAGCCCCATTCATGCCGGCGACGGAAGGGGTTGACGCGTGCCCGCCAGCAGCGTAGCCCTCAGCCCGCGCCGGGAGATTACCGTTTCCCAGAGTGCGGGGCTTATGTTGCTCCAGGAGTCCGGAGACCGCTTTTTCTCCCTGCCTTCCTCCCTAAGTCCCTTGCTCCCTCCCGCCCTCCGTCTGTCCCTGTGTCCCTCTGTCTTTCCCTCCGTTCCTCACAGCCTCCCTCTCTCTGTCGGTGGGTACTCCTCACAGCTCCTACTTGCATCCCTCCCACCTGCCTTCAGGGTCTCCACACATCCCTTCCGTCCCTCTCGTCTCATTCCTCTCTCCACCTGTGCCACTTCCCTTCCCGCCTGGAAGGGTGACTGGTTGTGCCCGGAGTCTGGGGTCTGGGTACAGCCGCCAGGCACTCCACGGTGGCAGCTCCTTGGAAGCCGCAGTGGCATGGGTTGGCGAGCGACGGTGGAGAGGGAGGCGCCAGAGGCACCGATCACCGGGGGGGTGAGGCGAAGGCCTGGGCTACCAGGCCAGGAGTTTGCCGCGGGACAGGGGTCTCCACACACAGCCAGAATGGCGCATACTGCCCGGCTTGCAGGGATGTGGCCGGTGGTCTGGGAGGTGTGTGGTGTGAGAGCAAACGCGATGGCTGCTCCCACAGAGGCCAGGTGGCTGCCCTCAACCCGCATGTGGGCGGTGCGGCCTGCTGGTACCTGGGCAAACTCCGGGATCCCAGGGGCATGGGAAGAATGGCATTCTCCCTTTTGCAGTCTCATCGGGCCCAGTCTAGGAGGCAGGAATGCCAGGTGGGTCCAGCCCCGGAGGAGACAGCCCCTCCACATGCCAGCCAGGGGTTCACGTGAAGACAGTACGCCCAGCCTTGCAGCGACCCACGTGGCCAGCCTGGGTCCTAAGCTCCTCCAGCAGAGCCGGTATGGATCTCAGCAGGAGGGGTGGTTCAGCCAGACTCTCCGATTCCTGCAGCTCCCCAGGGGCCTCGGTTTCTAGGAAAGGGTGCGCCTGCTGCAGAAACTCTGGGCACAGGAGGAGCTCATCCAGCAGCAGGCTGGAGGGGAATGGAGACGATCGCCCGGCCTCCTGGGGCAGTGGAGAGGGGAAGCGGATGACTGCATCTGCTCCTGGGTGACACCAGTGGCAGGCAGGAGGTGGAGCTTCCTTGGGTTAGGGTTCCCAGCAGTCCCAGCGACCCTGGGCCCCTGGCCCAGCCCTCCCACCCGGACTGCCCTGGGGCGTGGGGTGGGCATGGCTGCGCGCGGCCTGTGGCCCAGCTTGAGCAGGCCCTGGATGTGCCACTGCGCAGGGACCCTGCAGGCCATCGCGCTGCGTTTCCCGGGCCCGCGGGCATTTGCTCGGGGGGTGCAGAGGCCACCGAGTCATCTGAGGGTGGGAGAGGAGCCCCGCCGAGGGAGGAGCCAGGCGGCGTGGGCAAAATCCCTGCCTGGCCGAGGGCCACCCGACCAGGGATCAGGTTACTACGCCGAGGGGCAGCGTTGCAGGGGAGACGCCTGCCTCTTTGCCAGCGCCCTGCCACCGGTCCAGTGCCTGGCCGCCGGTTCTAAACAGATGTGAATCCTGGACTCCGGGAAGCCGTCTCTCTGGCCAGTCCTTCCCTGGTGGCGATGCCTGGATAGCGTCCTAAAACCAGGCAGCAGGGCCGTCTGGATAGGGTTGTGGGAGGTCGTGCATGCCGTCTTGGGGCAGCGTCTCCCGACCAGGTGGGAGAGATTCCTGCGGTGCTGCCTCAGCTGGCGTGACCTCTGGTTCTGAAGTGAATGGACCCTGGGCTCCCGGGCAGCCAATGGCGTGGGCCAGCCGTTCTCTGGTGGTGATGCCCGGGTACGTGTACCGCTCAAAGCAGGCTCTCAGGGCCTCGCTTTGCCTCGGGGTCCAGAAGATCCTCCTCCGCCGTCCTCTTCCTCGGGCTTCTCTGAGGGGAGGTGTGGATTGAAGAGCCAGTAGGGGAGGAGGAACATCCTTGGGAGCACGCGTAGCATTCCCGGACCAGCCAGGAGGCTGGTGCAGACAGCCAGCGGCTCTTATGACGGCCCACAGGCAGGGTGGCTCCACCCCTTCTTGCCTTCCGCTGAGCCCTGAGACAGCCCGCCCTCGCCCTCTGAGGGGCCCCAGCTCACTAATGGCCCCAGGGCGTAGTGGTGCTGGTGGGGCTGGGGGGCATTGTGTGAGATGGGATGGGGGGGTGGGAGGGGTGGGGCTTGAGGCCAGAGAGACACAGCGGAAGGGGGAAATTTGGAAGGGGAGATGGGGGTGGGTTTCGGGCAGTGGCTCTCTCTCCGGGCCTCTGCAGGGATCCCTCGGGAACTGGGCTTGCAGCTCTGGTTTCCGTGCTGGCAGGGAGAAGCAGCCTGGGATTTGTGGTGGGTGTGGAGCAGACCTCACTTGTGGGTCTTCAGTTTTACAGGCCCCCTCTCATGAAAGGCACCCGATGATTGTGGGTGTAAGCGTTGCCCGTGACAGTCTCACTTACGCGGGTTTTGGCTCCCGTCGAACCAGACAGAAACCCAGAACAAGATACATCCCAGCGTGATGGTTTGACGATGGATTCCCGTGTCCTGCAACGTGGGGAGTCTGCGGTGTGGCCAGATTGGAGGGAGGGCGAAGAGAGGATACTGCTCTTCCTCCATTCCCTGGATGTTTCTAGGTGCCCGCAGGGCTCCGGAAGCAAACCGTCAATATGGTCAGCCTCTTGGGGTGGGGGTGGGGCTGGAGAGACGTGAGCTACTGTCACCCTTGCAGAGGACTGAGCGACGTGGATTCCGAAATCAGGCCTCAGTCCTCCTGAGTGTGGCTCCTCTGTGGTCGTTGGTCGGGGCTGTCAGCCTGAGGTTTCACTGCAGGTCTCGGCCTGGGGATGTGTGGTCAGTATACCACGTGGGTGAAGACCCCATGGCAACGCGAGTCCCCTTCTTTTGTCTTTGGAAAATGCAGCCCATTCCTTGAAGCTGACGGGGCAGCGGCGAACAGGGGCCCGCTCCTTGGCAACCACTCAATCCACGCCGGGCCCTTACCGTTTCCTGGGTGGCGGGCTGCTGTTGCTCTAGGGCCGGGGCAGCTCTTTCTCCTGCCTTCCTCCCAGGTCTGTGCTCCCTCCGCCACTCCCTCTGTCCCTGTGTCCCTGTCTTTCCCCCCGGTCCTCACTGCCTCCCTCTATCTGTGCGGTCCAGTCCCTCTCTCCCTCCCTCCCTCCCTCCATACCTCCCTGCCTTCCAATGTCTCTCCACCCATCCTTCCGTCCCCCTAGGTCACCCGTTCCTCTCTCCATCTGTGCCTGCCTTCCCTCCCGCCTGGAGGTGGCGTCCCAGTGTTCTGGGGTCTGGGGTCCTGCGTGCAGCGGGCGTAGCTCCAGTGGCAGCTCCTGTGAGCCGCAGAGAGCCGCGGGTTGGCGGCTGTAGTGGAGTGGGCGCAGAGGAGTGCAACCCCTGGAGGAGAAGGCCTGGAGCTGCCCGAGGTCGAGTTGCATGGGGCGGGCTCTCCCACCCAGCGGGGAGGACACACATACTGCCGGTGAGGGGTTAGCTGGTGGTCAGGCGGTGGTGGGGTGGCAGAAATACAGAAAGAGCTCTGCTGGGGATGTCTCCCACAGGAGGACAGGTGGCTACCCACAAACCTGCTCGTGCGCTGTAGCCGGACTGCCTGCTGGTAACTGTGCCAGATCCGGGATCCCCAGGACGCCCAGGAAACAATGGCAGTTATCCTTTGTGCGTAGTCTCTCACCGGGGTCAGTCCTGGGAGGCAGGAATGCCAGGCGGGTCAGCCGGAGGAGAACCACGCCTCCTGCCCGGCAGGGTTCCTTGAATGATGAGCCTCCTCCCCTGTCATGACCCGTCCCCAGCCAGTCCTAAGCTCATCTCCAGCAGAGCCGGGGTATTCTTCCTGGCTGAGGGGTGGTTCCAGCCCGGTGGGCTCTTCTGATTCCTGCAGCTCACCCGGGGCCTCGGTTTCTAGGAAAGGGTACGCCTGCTGCAGAATCTCTGGGCACGACAGGAGCTCATCCAGCAGCAGGCCGGGAGGGAATGAGAGCGGCCTTCCCGGCCTCCTGGGGCTGGTGGAAGAAGCCGGGCAGGCTTGCATCTGCTTCTGCAGCGTGGAGCCCTCCGGTGGCACGGGCTGGGGAGGTGGAGCTGCCCAGCAGGGTTCTAAACAGCCCCAGCGACGTGGGGTCCCTGGCCCAAGACCCACCTCGGACTGCCCTGGGATGTTGGTGGCGCCAAGCTGCACTGCCAGCCCCTGTGGACCAACAGAGGGGGCCCTGGGTGTCCCACAGCACAGGGGCCCGGTAGGCCGTTGCGCTGCCTGTCCCGGTCCCCCGTGCATTTGCTCGGGGTGTGCGGAGGCCACTGAGGCGTCAGCAGGTGGGAGAGGGCCCCTTCGGGAGGAGCCAGTGTGGCGTAGGCAAAATCCCCGCCTGCCGGGGCCACCGACCAGTGAGCAGGGTGACACCAGCCGGGGGCCGCGTTGCAGGGTCCGCCTGCGTGCGCCGTCGCCCTGCCACCTGCTCCTGGGTGCCTGGCCCTTCGGTTCTGAAACCAGACGTGAATCCTGGACTCTGGGAGGCCCATCCCTCTGGCTAGTCCTTCCCTGGTGGCGATGCCTGGACAGCGATCCTTCTCAAAGACTTCGGAGCAGCAGGGGCCGTTTGGGATGGGCCAGCCAGGAGGTCCGTTTCACCTGCACCTTCCTGTGAGCCAGCGTCTCCCCGGCCAGGCTGATTCCCTTGAGGTGCTTCCTCAGCTGTCTAACCTTTCGTTCTGAAACCAGATCTGAGCCCTGGGCTCCCGAGGCTTGCTTGGTGAATAGCCCAGCCAGTACTCTGTGGCGATGCCAGATGCAGGTTCAGCTCAGCGCATGAGCTCACTTGGAGGGCAGCGTTACCATGGAGTCCAGGCGAGCCTCCTCCTTGTCCTCTTCTCGAGACTGCACGTGGAGTTTGCCAGTTGAGGTGTCAGGGAGGAAGCCATCACGGGGGGGCTGCAGAATGGTTCCGGTCCAGCCAGGAGGCTGGCACAGACAGCCAGCAGCTCTTATGAAGGCCCACAGGCAGGGAGGCTCCACCCCTTCTTGCCTTCCGCTGAGCCCTGAGACAGCCCTCGACCTCGGAGGGGCCCCCGCGCACTGATGGCCCGAGGAGGCGTGGTGCTTCTGAGGGGGGGTTGGGGGCATTGGGTGTGGTGGAGATTCCGGGGGGGGGAGTTGTGGGGCAGAATGAACAGACACAGAGGAAGGGGGGAAGAGGGGAAGAGGGGTGAGGGGGTGGGTTTCGGCGGGGGCTGGCTCACCGAACCTCTCAGGGAATCCCTTGAACTGGAAGCGGCTCACTGGGTTCCACGCCTCTTCAGCAGGGAGAAACCAGCCTGGGAGGGGCAGGTGGTGGAGTGTGGAACTGAACCTCCGTGTGGGTCTTGAGTTTTACAGGCCCCTTCTCCATGAAGAACCCGATGCCTTTGGGAATTTAGCCATGCATTGCATTGGTCTCATTCCGCATGTTTGTGGCTCCCGGTCCAGAGACCAGGCGAAAAACCAGAGACAAGATACATCCCGCGTGATGGCTTGAAGATATATTCCCGTGTCCCGCAACGTGAGGAGTCTGCGGTGTGGCCGGTTTGGAGGGAGGGCGAAGAAGATGCTGCTCTTCCTCCCTTCCCTGGATGTTTCTGGGTGCCACAGGGCTCTGGAAGCAAACCGTCAACATGGTCATCCCTCGGTGGGGGTGGGGCGGAGGCAGGCTACTGACCCCTTGCAGAGGGCGGCTGACGTCGAATCCTAAATCAGGCTTCAGTCCTCCTGAGTGTGGCTCTTCTGTGGTCGGTGGTCGGGGCTGTCGGACTGGCGCTCCACTGCGGGGCTCGGCCTGGGTATGTGTTTTCAGTAAACCACGTGGGTGAATAACCCACGGCAACCCAGTCCGTGCCTGTCTTTGAGAAACGCACATTCCTTTGGCGGCAGGCAGGGGGGGCAAATAGGTGCCCGCACCCGACCACCTTAACACTCAGCCTGGAGTGGCTACCCGTTCTCCCAGAGCAGGGGCTGCTGTTACTCAGGGTCCGGAGGGCAGCTTTTCTCCCTGCCTTCCTCCCTCGGTCCCTTGCTTCCTCCCGCCCTCCATCTGTCCCTGTGTCCCTCTGTCTTTCCCTCCTTTCCTCACTGCCTCCCTCTCTCTGTTGGTCAGTCCCTCCCTCCCTCCCTCCGTCCCTCCCTCCCTCCCTGCCTCCATCCCTCCCTCCCTGCCTTCCAAAGTATCTCCGCCAATCCTTCGGTCCCTCTATGTCTCCCGTTCCTCTCTCCACCTGTGCCTGCCTTCCCTCCCGCCTGGAAGGGTCAGCATCCCGGGTGTGCCCGGGGTCTGTGGTCTGCATACAGCCACCAAGCTCCCGCAGTGGCAGCCCCTGGGGAGGGGCAGCAGAGGCGCGGGTTGGCGGCGAAAGGTGGAGGCCGGACACAGAAGAGGCCCGAGCGGGAGGAGACCAGGCCTGCACGCAGCCCGGGTCCGGAATTTCGTGGGACGGGGGTCTCCAACTAGCCCTGGGAATGACGCACACTGCCGGGGCGGGGGTACCCGGTGGTCAGGTGTGGGTGGGGTGGTGGAAAGGCAAGAGAGCTCTGCCGGGGCTGCTCCCACAGGAGGCCAGGTGGCTGCCATAAAGAAGCCGTGCTTACCCGGTGAGCGAGCCAGCCACGCCGGTACCTGGGCAACTCCGGGATCCCGGGGCGCCCGGAAAGAATGGCAGTTCTCCTTTGTCTTGAGGTCTCTCACGGGACCCATTCGAAGAGGCAGTAATGAGAAAGGCGGGTCAGCCAGGAGGGAGGTCTGCTCTCCATGCCAGCCAGGGTTCCCACGAAGGCAGCTCCCTGCGACCCGTCCCCAGCCCGTCCCTAAAGCTAATCCAGCAGAGCCGGTGTTCTTCCTGGCTGAGGGGATGGTTCCAGCCGGCGGGCCTCTTCATTCCTGCAGCTCCCCGGAGGCCTCGGTTTCCAGGAAAGTGCGCCTGCTGCAGAATCCTGGAGCGCGCCAGGAGCTCATCCAGCAGCAGGATGGAGGGGAGTGGAGATGGCACTTGAGACTCCTGGGGCGGTGGGGAGGCGCCGGATGGATTGTTCTCTTGTGTGAGCCTATGGGGGGGGGGGCTGGGGAGTGGACTGGCCAGCCTTGGGGTACAGCGTCCCGGCATTACTGGGTCCCCTGTCCCCAGCCCTACCACGGACTGCCCGGGGCGTGGGTGGCATGAGCCTTGGCCCTGTGGCCCGAAGCGGGGTCCTGGCTGTCCCCGCGAGGAGCAGCAGGCCGTCGTGCTGCGGGTCCCGTTCCCCAGGCCATTTGTTCGGGGTGTGCGGAGGCCACCGAGGCGTCTGAGGGTGGGAGAGGGCCCCTACTGGAGGAGCCAGGGCGGCGTAGGCAAAATCCCCTCCTGCCGGGGCCACCGACCAGGGAGCAGGGTGGCACCCGCCGGGGGCGGTGTTGCAGGGGCCGCCTGCCTCCGCCGGCTCTCTGCCATCCTATCCCGCGTGCCTGGCCCTTCGGTTCTGAAACCCGATGTGAATACTGGACTCCGGTAGGCCCGTCTCTCTGACCAGTACTTCCCTGGTGGCGATGCCTGGAAAGCGATCCTTCTGAAAGCCTTGGAGAAGCAGGGCCGTCTGGGATGGGGTGACGGAGGTCCGCTTTCGCCTGCCTTCTTTTGGGCCGCGTATCCCCGTCCAGGGCGGAGATTCCTGCCTGTGCTGCCTCAGCTGGCATGACCTCTCGTTTTGAAACCAGATCTGGACCCTGGGCTCCGGAATTTCGATGGCCTGGGCCAGCTGTTCTCTGGTGGTGATGCCCAGGTACGGGTTCCACTCAAAGCAGGCTGCATGAGCCTCCAGCACGCCTCGAGATCAGATGGAAGGTCTCCTCCGCTGATCCCTTGTCCTCAGGCTTCATGGGGGGGGGTGCCATTGAAGGTCGGAGGAAACCATCCACGGGGAGCCACGACGCAGTGTTCCCAGTCCAGACAGTAGGCGGTATGAACAGACAGCAGCTCTCTGAGGAGCCCACAGGCGGGAAGCTCCACCCTTCTTGCCTGCCGCTAAGCCCCTGGGCAACCCACCTCACTCTCAAGGAGCCCCAGCCCCTTTAATGCCCCAGGCGTGGTGGTGCTGCTGTGGGTGAGGGCATTGGGTGAGATGGGGTTGTGGGGCGTTGGAGGGGTTGGGCCAGTGGCCAGAGAGACGCAGCGGAAGGCGGAGAGTGGGAAGGGGTGAGCGGGGTGGATTTCGGGTGGGGACTGACTCTCCGGGCCTCTCCAGGGAGCCTGTGGGAACTGGAAGCTGCTCCCTGGGTTCCCACGCGTCTTCAGCAAGGAGAAACCAGCCTGGAAGGGTGGAGTGGAGTGTGGAACTGAACCTCCGTGTGGGTCTTGGTACACAGGCCCCTCTCATGAGGAGTACCCGATGCCTGTGGGTGTCGCCCGTTGCCATCACAGTCTCCCCACGAAGGTGCGTGGCTCCGATGAACCAGAAGCCAACAGAGACCAGACATCCAGTGATGGCTTGACTATGGATTCCGTGTCTCTGGCGGTAGGGGTTCTGCAGTGTGGCAGGTTTGGAGGGAGGGCGAAGAGATGACGCTGCTCTTCCTCCCTTCCTTGGATGTTTCTGGGTGCCCGCAGGGCTTCGGAAGGAAACCGTCTAAATGGTCAGCCTCTCAGGGCAGGGGTGTGGTCGAAGAGACCTGAGCTACCAGCCCCCTTGCAGGGGCAGTGGCGATGGAATCCAATCAGGCTGGTCCTCCCACAGGTGTGGCTCCTCTGTGAGGGTAGGTGGTGGGGCTGTCCGGCCTGAAGCTCGCTCACCGAGGAGCTCACGACCTGAGGATGTGTGGTCGGTAAACCACGTGGGTGTAAACCCCATGGCAACCCAAGTCCCCGTCTTTTGTCTTTGATGAAACCGCCCATTCCTTGGGCGACGGAACGGGGGCGAATGATTGACCCGCCAGAGGCCGCCCAGCCCTCATCCCATGCCGGGCTCTTGCAGTTTTCGAACGCAGGGGCTGCTGTTCTCCAGGGTCTGGGGTCGCTTTCTCCTGCCTTCCTCCCTGGGTCCTTGCTCCCTCCCGCCCTCCCTCTGTCCCTGTGTCCCTCTGTCTTTCCCTCCGTTCTTGCCTCCCTGTCTGCTTTCGGGGAGTCCCTCCTCCATCCCTCCCTCCATCCCTCCCTCCCTGCATTCCAAAGTCCCTCCGCCCATCGTTCCGTCCCTCTAGGTCTCGCGTTCCTCTCTCCACATTTGCCTGCCTTCCCTCCCGCCTGGAAGTGTCAGCATCCCATGTGTGCCGGGGTCTGGGGTCTGCCTACAGCCGCCAGGCGCTCCACGGTGTAGCAGCTCCTGGGAGGCATGAGAGCGCAGGTTGGCGGCGGCCAGGTGAGCAGTGCTTTTCAGAGTGGCGACCCCAGGAGGAAAGGCCCTGGATGCTGGCCGGGCCGGTGTTTGTGGAGACGGGGTCTTGACTTAACCGAGGCATACTGCCGAGGAGGCAGAGGAGTAGCGGTGTCGAGGACAGAAGGGGTGGGGTAAGCCAGGAAAGGCGAGAGCTCTGCCGAGGCTCCTCCCACAGGAGGCCAGGTGGCTGCCATAAAACAAGCGTGTGCTTGGCGGTAGGCGGCTCGCCTGCTGTGCTAGACCAACTCGGATCCCAGGGGCAGCCAGTAATGAATAGCATTCTCCTTTGTCTTGAGTCTCTCACTGGGCCCAGTGCTGGGAGGCAGGAATGCCAGGCAGGTCAGCTCCAGGAGGAAGACACGCCCGCCACCAGCCAGGTGTTCCCGAGAAGGAAACCCAGCCCTGCGCGACACCCGTCCCAGCCCCGTCATAAAGCTATCCAGCAGAGCCCGGTTTTCTTCCTCGCTGAGGGGTGGATCCAGCCCTGCGGGCTCTTCCGATTCCTGCAGCTCCTCTGGGGCCTCGGTTTCTAGGAAATGGTGTGCCTTCTGCAGAATCTCTGGGCACGCCAGGAGCTCATCCAACAGCAGGCCGGAGGGGAGTGGAGACGAGCGCCCGGACTCCTGGGGCAGCTGGGAAGGCGCCCGGAAGGGGTGCATCCGCTCCTGTGTCAGCCCCTCTGGGGGCGTGGGCTGGGGAGGAGGGGTCTACCCGGCTTGGGGTTCCCCACGCCCGCCCGGTGACCTGGGACCCCTAGCCTGGCCTGCAGGACTGCCCTGGGGCGTGGGTGAAACATGGCCTCACTCCCTTGGCCCCTGTGGCCCAGCTTGCTTGAGACCCCTGGCTGTCCCTACAGCAGCTGGGGCCAGGCAAGCCATTCGGCGCTGCAGGTCCCGGTCCCAGACATTTGCTCGGGGTGTGCGGAGAAAACCATCAGTTGTGTGGGTGGGAGAGGGCCCCTTCAGGAGGAGCAAGGGTGGCATAGGCAAAATCCCCGCCTGCCATGTCCACCGACCAGAGAACGAGGTGACGCCCGAGCAGCGATTTACGGGGGGCGCCTCGTGCATGTATGCCACCCAGGTCCAGGTGCTGGCCCTTGGGTTCTGAAACCAGTGGTGAATCCTGGACTCCGGTGACCGTCTCTCTGGCCAGTCCTTCCCTGTGTTGGCGATGCCTGGAAAGCCATCTTTCTCAAAGGCTAGGAGCACCAGGGCCGTCTGGGATGGGGTGACGGAGGTCCGCTTTCACCTGCCTTCTTCCGGGCCGCGTCTCCCCAGCCAGGGTGGAGATTAACTCCGGTGCTGCCCCACCTGGCCTGACCTCTCGTTCTGAAACCAGATCTGGACCCTGGCCTCCGGAACAGCCGATGGCCTGGGCCAGCCGATTCTCTTGTGGCGTATGCCAGGAGTACGGGTTCCGCTCAAAGCAGACTCGCAGGGCCTTGCTTTGCCTCGGGGTCAAACCGCGTCTCACCATGGATTCTAGGTCTCAGACTCAGCGGGGAGAGTGCCGTTCGAAGGTGTCGGGAGAAACCATCAGCGGGGAAGCACAGTATGGCGTTCGGTCCAGCCAGGAGCTGGCGCCGGGCAATGACTCTTGTGATTCCCACAGGCAGGGAGGCTCACGCTGCCCCTAAGACCTGGAGACAGCGTGCCGTCCCCTCCGAGGGAGCCCCAGCTTGCAGTGTGGGGCGGTGGTGCTGGTGGGGGTGGTGGCATTGGGTGAGGGTGGGGTTGGGGAGGTGGGAGGTGGGTCCGGAGAAGCCAAGGAATGCATGAGGAAGGGGAGAGAGGAAAGGGGTGAGGTGTGGTTTCAGGCGGGGGGCACAGCTCTCCAGGATCTGGGATCCCTGGGAGCTGGAAGCCGCTCCCAGATTTCCCAAGCATCTTTGGCAGGGAGAAACCAGCCTGGAAGGGGTGGGTAGAGTTGAGCAGAACCTCCGTGCATCCAGGTCTTGGGTTTTACAGGCCCCCTCTCCGCGAAGACACCCGATGCCTGTGGGCGTGACCGTTGCCGTGACAGTCTCACCCACGCAGGTGTGTGGATCCGTCGAACCATGAAGCAAGAGACAAAGGCCACATCCCAGTGATGGCTTGACAGTAGTTCGATGTCCATAATGTGGGGACTCTGTGGTGTGGCGGTTTGGAGGGAGGGAGCCAAGAGGACTGCTCTCCTCCTTTCCCTGGATGTTTCTTGAGGTGCACTGGGGCTCCGGGCTCAAACCGACAACATGATTGGCCTCTCGGTGGGGGTGGGGCTGGAGAGATATGAACTGCCATTTTACCCAGGGCGACGGGGAATCAATCAGGCTTCCAGTCCTCCGCGATTGGCTCCTCTGTTGTCGGTGGTCAGTGATGTCAGCCTGACGCTCCGCTGCGGGTCTCGGACTGCGGATGTGTAGTGCATGTAGCTCCACGTGGGTGATAACCCAGCAGCGAGTCCGTCTTTTGTCTTTTTTGAAACAACCGATTCCTTGGCGGGCGTGACAAGCATTACCCTTGACGCCCAGCCCTCCAGCCACCGTTTTCTCAAGCCTTGGGGAGCTGCTGTTGCTCCGAGTGGAGCCGCTTTTTTTCTCTGCCTTCCTCCCTCGGTCGTTAATCCTCCCGCCCTCCCTGGCTCCCTGTGTCCCTCTGTCTTTCCCTCCATTCCTCACTGCCTCCCTCTCTCTGTCAGTCCAGTCCCTCCTCTTCCCTCAGCCCTCCCTCCCTGCCTTTAGGGGTCTCTCCAGCCACATCGCTTCATTCCCTCCCCAGGTCTCCCGTTCCTCTCTCACCTGTACCTGCCTTCCCTCCCGCCTGGATAGGTCAGCATCCCGTGTGCGGGGTCTGGGAGTATGTGTGCAACCGCCAGGCGCTCCAGGTGGCAGCTCCTAGGAGGCAGACACCGGAGTTAGCCCAGCGACGGGGGTGGAGCGAGGAGAGAGCACAGAGAGAGGCCCGGTAGAGGAGGGAGAGAGACCCTGGAACTCTACCGCGGGCCGGTGTTTGGGACGGGGAGATCCACAACCCTGTGAAGGGGTATACTGCGGAGGTGGTTGGCCCGATGGTCGAGGCGCCCGGGTTGGGTGGTGAGAAGGTGAGAGGCTCTGCAGGCTGCTCCCACAGGAGGCCAGGTGGCTGCCCTCAAACCCACGTAATGCTTGTGGGCAACCAGCCTGCTGGTACCTAGGATGGATCGGTGCCAGGATGCCCAGGAAGAATGGCAGTTCTCCTTTGTGTGGAGTCTCTCATCGGGCCCAGTCCTAGGAGGCAGGAGCCAGTGAGGTCAGCCAGAGAATGCGCCCCTCCACATCACCCAGCCAGGTGTTCCCTTGAAAGAGGCCACATTTTTGGGCAAAATCCCACAGCCCGTGCTGGGTCCTCCAGCAGAGCCCGGTATTAGATCCTGGGGGGTGGTTCCAACCCGGCGAGGGCTCTTCATTCTCACAGCCTCGGGGCCCCAGTTTCTAAGGAGGTGTGAGCCTGCTGCGACTCTAGGCACCAGGGAGCTCATCCAGCAGCAGACCCAGGAGGGGAGTGGGAGATGAGCATGCCCGGGCTCCTAGGCGGTGGGGAGGGCGAAGAGACGGCTTGCATCTGCTCCTGCGGCGTGGAGCCCTCCGGGGTCGCGGGCTGGAGAGTTTGAGCTGCCCCGGCTTGGGGTTCCCACGCCGCCCCGGCGACCTGGGGCCCCTGACCCCACATCCACCTCGGACTGCCCTGGGACGTGGGTGGCGCAAGCACTCCTTGACCCTGTGGCCCACCTTGAGCGGTTCCTGGCTGTCCCACCGTGCAGGGGACCAGCAAGCCAATAGATGCCTGCGATTCCGTTCCCCGGGATATTTCTCGGGGCAATAAGGCCACAGAATCATCTGAGTTTGGGAGAGTTCCCCTTCGGGAGTAGTCAGGGCGCCATAGGCAAAATCCCTGACTGTCGGGGCCACCGAACAGGGAGCAGGGTAACACCCGCCAGGAGCCTTGTTGCAGGGGCCGCCTGCATGTGCCGGCACCCTGCCACCGGACTGGGCGCAGCCCATGGGTTCTGGGGAAACCAGACGTGAATCCTGGACCGGGCCCGAGCTCTCTGTGGTCGCTTCACAGTGGCGATGCTGCAGGCGATCCTTCTCCAAAGGCTACCGGGCGGGGCCATCTTTGATGGGGTGACGGTGGTCCGTTATCGCCTGCCTTCTTGCAGGCCACGTCTCCCCGGACAGGGCGGAGATTCCCGCCGGTGCTGCCTCAGCTGGCGTGACCTCTCGTCGAATCAGATCTGGACCCCGGGCTCCCGAGCGCCGAAGGCCTGGGCCAACCCGTGCTCTGTGAATGCCGAGTGCGGGTTCAGCTCATAACAGGCTGCGCCCGGGGCCTCGCTTTTGCCTCGGGGTCCCGGAGTCACCCTCCCATCCTCGCCCTTGAACTTCCCGGGAGAGTGCCCCATAGAAGGTGTCAGGAGGCCATCACGGGGGGAGCACTGCTGGCGTTCAGGTCCAGGCAGGGAGGCGAGCAGACGGCAAGCAGCGCTCTTGAAGGCCAGCAGGAGGAGCCGCCTTCTTACCTGACACTTTGAGCACTGGACAGCCCAGCCACCAGCCTCTCAGGGGCCCAGCGCACTGATGCCCCGGGGCTGGTGGTGCCTGGTGGGGTTGGGTCATTGGGTGAGATGGGGTTAGGAATTGGGTCGGAAGGAGTGGGGCGGAGATGAAATGCAAGCGGAGCGGGAGAGAGGGAAGGGAGTGAGTGGGGTGGGTTTGGAGGGCTGATACTCGGGCCTCTCCCCAGAGTCCAGAGACTGGAAGCCCTCTCCTGGAGTTTCCCATGCGTCTTCAGCAGGGGAGAAACAGCCTGGAAGGGTGGAGTGGAGTGTGGAGACAAGCTTCGGTGTGTGGTGCCCAGGTTTGGGTCACTTCTCCGGGTACCAGATGCCTGTGGGTGTCACGGTTGCCGTGACATTCTCAAGCACTTGGGTGTGGCTCCGTCCCGAAGACCAGTGAAACCAGAGACAAGATACATCCCTGGTGATGAAGCGGCAGATGGGATTGTCGTAATCCACCAACATGGGGAGTCTGCAGGTGGCAGGTTTGGAGGAGGCGAAGAGAGGATGCTCTTCCTCCCTTCCCTGGATGTTTCTGGAATTGCCACTTGGGGCCTCCCGGAAGCAAACCATCAACATGATCAGCCTCTCGCGGTGGTGGTGGGGCCGGAGAGACGTGAGATACTGGACACCTTGCAGAGGGTGGCGTGGTGTAATCAATCAGGCTTCAGATCCTCGGTGTGGCTCCTCTGTGAGGCCGGTGTTGAGGGCTGGCCGACCTGGCTCGCTGGGGCTCGACCTGGGAAGTTTGGTGGTAAACCACGTGGGTAAGATACCCGCGGCAACACGATCCCGTCTTTTTGTCTTTGAGAAACCATACATTCCTTGAAGCGGCGGAACAGAGACGAACAGGTACCCGCGGCCGCCACGAACTCCAGCCGGCGCGGGCACTTACCGTTTTCCCGGAGGGCGGGGCTGCTATTGCTCCAGGAGTCTGGAGACCGCTTTTTCTGCCTTTATCCCTCGCTCCCTTGCTCCTTCCGGTCTTCCCACTGTCCCTGTGTCCCTCTGTCTTTCCATCCATTCCTCACTGCCTCCCTCTCTCACCATGTCAAGTTCAGTCCACACCCCTCCCTCCCTCCCTTCCTCCATCCCTCCCTCCCTGCCTTCCCAAGTCTCTCCGCCCGTCCTTCCGTCCCATTAGGTCTCCCATTCCTCTCTCCACATGTGCCTGCCCTCCCTCCGGCCTGGAGGGGTAAGCATCCCGTGTGTGTCCGGGGTCTGGGGTCTGCATACAGCCTGGGGTGTGCTCCTCGGTGGCAGCTCCTGGGAAACTTCAGGGCACGGGTTGGCGAGCGGCGATTGGGCCGAGGAGGAGGGTGCTGAGGGGGGAGCAAGCCGGGAAGGACAGAGGAGCCTGAACTACCGGGCCCGATTGTATGCAGGGACGGGGTCTCCACCAGCCGGGGAAGGGCAGCATACTGCCGGAGGGGGGTGGCCGGAATGACCGGGTGGGGGGTGGGCTGGCAGAGAGAAGACAGAAAACTCTGCAGAACTGCCACCACAGGAGGCCAGGTTGCTGACCATGAAACCAGCGTCTTGGCGGCCTGCTGGTACCTGGGCGTCTCCGGGGATCCCAGGACGCCAGGGAAAAGAATGGCAGTTCTCCTTTGTCACGGGAGTCTCTCACGGGCCCAGTCCCTAGAAGGCAGAGGAATGCGAAGCGGGTCAGCCGGAGGGAAGACACACCCCTCCCGCGCCCAGCCAGGGGTTCCCATGAAAGAGAGGCCATAAGCCCTCAGCGACCCAGGTCTCCCCAGCACGTCCTAAAGCTCCTCCAGCAGAGCCGGTATTCTGCTTTTGGCTGAGGGGTGGTTCCACCCTGGCGAAGACTCTTCCGATTCCTGCACAGCTCGTTGAGGCCTCGGTTCCTAGGAAGGGTGCCCCTGCCGCAGAAACTCTGGAGCACGCCAGGAGCTCATCCAGCAGCTTGGCCCGGGAGGGAGATGCAGGCCAGCCGGGCTCCTGGGAGGCGTAGGGAGGAGAGCCGGGCGGCTTCCATCTCCTAGGCTGAGAGCCACTCGAGAATGCCGGGCTGGGGAGTTGGAGCTGCCCGGCTTGGGGGTCCCCGCGCCGCCCAGCCACCTGGGGCCCCCTGGCCCCAACCCACCAGACTGCCTGGGACGTGGGTGGCTGCTGCCTTGGCCCTTTGGCCCAGCTTGAGCAGGCCCTGGTTATCCCACCATGCAGGGGCCCGGCATGCCGTCACGCTGCGGGGCACGGTCACCCGGGCATTTGCTCTGGGTGTGCGGAGGCCACCGAGGCATCTGAGTGTGGGAGAGTGCCTCTTCCGGAGGAGCCAGTGCGGCGTAGGCAAATTCCCCGCCTGCCGGGGCCACCGACCAGGGAGCAGGGTGACACCCCCTGGGGGCCGCGTTGCAGGGGCTGCCTGCAGGCGCCGGCACACTGCCACCCGGTCCCGGGTTCCTGGCCCTTCGGTTCTGAAACCAGACGTGAATCCTGGACTCCGGGAGGACACGTCTCTCTAGCCACTCCTTCCCTGGTGGCGATGCCTGGAGGCGATCCTTCTCAAAGGCTACCGGGCAGCAGGGCCATCTGCGATGAGGTGATGAGTCCGCTTTCACCTGCCTTCTTGCTGGCAGCGTCTCCCGCGACCGGTAATTCCGCCAGTGCTGCCTCAGCTAGGGTGACCTCTCGTTCTGAAACCACATCTGGACGCTGGGCTCCGGAATGCCGATAGCCTGGGCCAGCCGTTCTCTAGTGGCAATGCCCGGGTGGGGTTCCACTCAAAGCAGGCTTCGCGGGGCCTACCGGCTTTCGAGGTCCAGACAGGTCTCCTCTGACATCTCGTCTTGGGCTTCGCTGGGAGTGTGCCCAGCCGAAGGTGTGGAGAGCCGCCGGCGGTAACACCCTGCAGTGTTGGTCCAGCCAGGAGGCAGCGCAGTCAGCCAGCAGCTGTTATGAGCCCACAGGGAGCTCCACATGCATTTTGGCCTGCCGCTGAGCCTGGGATGCGCCCTGCCTCTCAACCTCCGAGGGGTCCCCAAGCGCACTGATGCCCCTGGGGCATGGTGGTGCTGTGGGGGTGGGGGCATTGGTTGAGGTGGGGTTGTTGCGGGGTGGGATGGAGGCGGACGCAGAGAGGCGAGCAGAATGGGGAGGGGGAGGGTGAGGGGGTGGGTTTGGTCCGGGGCTGGCTCTGGGACTTTTCAGGGATCCGGCAGGCTGGGAAGCTTCTCCCTGGCTTCCCACGTGTGTGAGGAGAAACCAGCCTGGAAGGGTGGAGTGGGGTGTGGAACTGAACCTCCCGTGTGGGTCTTGAATTTTACAGGCGCCCTCTCAGCGAGCGGATGCCTGTAGGTGTCACCCGTTGCCGTGAACAGTCACCAGCAGGTGTGTGGCTCCCGTCGAGAGACCAGGCAGCCAGAGACAGATAAATCCCGGTGATGGCAGCTGATGGAATCCGTGTTCCGCAACCTGGGGAGTCCTACTTGGTTTGGCGGTTTGGAGGGAGGCCGAAGAGGTATGCTGCTCTTCCTCCCTTCCCTGGATGTTCTGGAGTTCCCGCAGGCTCAAACCCGTCAACATGGTCAGCCTCACTGACATTGGGGTGGGGCGGAGAACTGAGCTACCGGCCTGCAGAGAGCAGTGGCGTGGGAATCAAAATCAGGCTTCTGTCCTCCTGAGTGTGGCTCCTCTCTGTGGTCAGTGAAAGGCCGAGGGCTGTGGACTGGCGCTCGTGGTGAGGCTTCGACCTGAGGATGTGTGGTCGGTAAACCACATGAGTGAATACCCCACGTCATTCTGAGTCACCGTCTTTTTTCTTTGAGGAAACCGCCATTCACCCAGAAGCGGCCAGGCGAGCGGGGTGCCTGCCTTCCCGCCGCCCAGCCCTCAGCCCGCGCCAGTCGCTTACCGTTTTCACGGAGCGCGGGGCTGCTCTTGCTCCAGGAGTCCGGGAGACGGCTTTTTTCTACCTGCCTTCTTCCCTCGGTCCCTTGCTCCCTCCCGGCCTCCCTCTGTCTCTGTGTCCCTCTCTCTTTCCCTGCGTTCCTCACTGCCTCCCTCTCTGTCGGTCAGTCCCTCCCTCCCTCCCTCCATTCCTCCTTCCCTGCCTTCCAAATTCTCTCCGCCCATCCTTCCGTCCCTCTAGGTCTCCAGTTCCTCTCTCCACCTGTGCCTGCCTTCCCTCCCGCCTTGAAGTGTGAGCATCCCGGGTGTGCCCGGGGTCTGGGGTCTGCATACAGCCACCAGGCGCTCCACAGTGGCAGCTCCTGGGAGGCCACAGAAACATGGGTTGGCAAGCGACGGTTGAGTGGAGTTGCAGAGGGGGCGAGCCCCGGGAGGCAGAGAAGGCCTGGATGCTGCCCGGGCCCGGTGTTTCGCGGGACAGGAGTCTCCACCCAGCCCCGGGAGGACGCACACTGCCGGGGCAGGGGGTAGCCAGTGGTCAGGCGAGGGTGTGTTGGCGGAAAGACAAGAGAGCTATGCCGTGGCTGCTCCCACAGGAGGACAGGTGGCTGCCATCAAACCCGCCTGCGTTACGCGGTGAGCGGCCAGCTTGCTACAGGCACCTGGGCCAGCTCCGGGGATCCCGAGGACGCCCAGGAAAGAATGGCAGTTCTCCTTTGTGCGGAGTCTCCCACCGGGCCCTGTCCTAGGAGGCAGGAATGCCAGGCGGGTCAGCCCGGAGGGAAGACACCTCCCTCCATGCCCAGCCAGGGGTTCCCCGCGAAAGAGAGGCCACCGGCCTGCCGCGATATCCCAGCCCGCATCTTAAAGCTACTCCAGCAGAGCCTGGTATTCTTCCTTGCTGATGGGTGGTTCCAGCCCGGCCGGGATCTTCTGATTCCTGCAGCTCCCCCGGGGCCTTGGTTTCTAGGAAAGGGTGCACCTGCTGTGAGGCTCTGGAGCGCCAGGGGAACTCATCCAGCAACAGGCAGGAGGGTGTGGAAAAGAAGCTAGCCCGGTCTCCTGGGAAGCTGATGGGGAGGCGCCGGACGGCTTGCATCTTCTCCTGCAGCGTGAGTCATCCGGGGGCACAGGCTGTGGTGGTGGAGCTGCTCCTTTTGGGGTTCTCACTCAGCCCCGGCGACCTGTGGCCCCTGGCCCCAGCCCCACCACGGACTGCCCTGGGACGTGGGTGGCGCAAGCACACCTTGGACCTGTGGCAGGCTTCCAGCCCGAGGGCCTGGCTGTTCCCACCCAGTAGGGAGCCCGGCGGGCAGTCGCGCTGCGTGTCCCGGGCCCCCGGACAATTTCTCGGGGGGTGGGGAGGCCACCGATGCGTCTGAGTGTTTGGGAGGCCTCCTTCGGGAGGAGCCGGGGCGGTGTAGGCAAAATCTCTGCCTGCCGGAGCCACCGACCAGGGAGCTGCGTGACACCTGCACAGGGGCCACGTTGCAGCAGCACGCCTGCGTGTGCCCGACGCCTGCCGCAGTCCGAGGTGCCGCAACCAGCTCGGTTCTGGAGCTAGAGGTGGATCCTGGACTCGGGAGGCCCGTCTTTCTGGCCAGTCAGCTTTGTGGCGGTGCCGCCGAAAGCGATCGCTTCTCCAAATGCTCACAGGCAGCAGGGCCGTCCGGTGATATTGGTGACGGAGGTATGCCTTCTCCTGCCTTCTTGCGGGCTGCGTCTACCCGGCCAGGTCGGAGATTCCCGCCGGTGCTGCCTCAGCTGGCGTGACCTCTCATTCTGAAACCAGATCTGGACCCTGGGCTCCCGAACGCCCGATGGCCTGGGGCCCTTGCGTTCTCGTGGCGATACTGATTGGGTTCCCCTCAAGCAGGCTCATAGAGCCTTACTTTTCTCGAAGTCCAAACAGAGTCTACTCCATGATCCTCGTCCTCGGGCTTCCACGGAGAGTGTGCCGTTCGAAGGTGTCGGAGACCTGGGAACGCCCGGCGTTCTTGTGCAGCCTGGGAGGCCGGGACCAGCAGCTCTTATGAAGGCCACAGGCAGGGGGCTCCACCCATTCTTGCCACCCGACCCCTGGGACCCTTGCCCTCCCTCGAGGGCTAGCACATTGATAGCATGGTGGTTTTGCTGGTGGGGGTGGGGGCATTGGGTGAGGTGAGGTTGGGGGTGGTGAGAGGGGTGGGGCGGGAGGCCAGAGAGAGGCAGGGGGAGAGGGGGAGGGGGAAGGGGTGAGGGGGTTGGTTTGGGTCAGGGCGGCTCTCGGGCCTCTCAGGGATCGGGAACTGGAAGCCCACAGCTCCCTGTGTTCCCACACGTCTTCAGCAGGGAGAAACCAGCCGGGAAGTGTGGAGTGGAGTGTGGAACTGAAAATCTGTGTGAGCCTTGAGTTTTACAGGCCCCCTATCCGCGAAGACACCCGAAGCCTGTGGGTGTCGCCGTTGCCGTGAGAGTCTCACCCACACCAGGTGTGTGGCTCCCGTCGAAGACCAGAGAGAAACCCCAGAGACAAGATACATCCCCGGTGTGATGGCTTGACTGATGGATTCCCGTGTCCCTTGAGGGAGTCTGCGGTTTGGCGGTTTGGAGGAGGCGAAGAGGTGCTGCTCTTCTCTCCCTTCCCTAGATGTTTCTAGGTGCCCTTGCTGGCTCGAGCAAACCCAGTCAACATGGTCAGCCTCGGTGTGGGGGTGGGAACCAGAGAGACATGAGCTACCGTCCCCCTTGCAGAGGGCCGAGCGATGTGGAATCCGAAATCCAGGCTTCAGTCCTCCTGAGTGTGGCTCCTCTGTGGTGCGGTGGAGTCGGGCTGTCGTGGCTCCACCCATGAGGCGCTCGGCCTGGGGATGTGGTCGATGCGGCCCGCGTGGGTGAATACTATGGCAACCAGGGTTTCGTCTTTTTTTGTCTTGGAGGGAAATACGCCCATTCCTTGAAGACGTGAGCCAGTGACGGGGTGCCCGGCCCGCCGCCAACATTCAGCCTGTTTTCCGTTCCGGGCCCTTGGGGCTGCTGTTGTTCCAGGATTCTGGAGACTACCTTTTCTCCCTGCCTTCACTCCCTCGGTCCCGTGCTCCCTCACCCTTGCCCTCCCTCTTTCCCTGTGGCCCTCTGTCGTGGCTCAGTTCCTCACTGCCTCCCTGTATCTGTGGGTCAGTCCCTCCCTCCCTCCCTCCCGCCATCCCTCCATTCCTGCCTTCCAAAGTCTCTCCGCCCATCCTTGCCTCTCTGGTCTGAACCTCTACCTGCCTGTCTTCCCTCCGCCTGGAAGTGTATCTCATCATCCGGGTGCCTGGGGTCTGTGGTCTGTGTACAGCCGCCAGGCGCTCCAGGTGGCAGCTGCTGGGAGGCCACAGAGAAGGCAAGGTTGCTTGAGAAGAAAGGTGGAAGTGGAGTCTGAAGGTGACCTTGGGGGCTGAGGCACTGTATTTCCTTGGGACAGGAGTGCCAGCCAGGAAGGGCATAAACTACTGGCGAGAGGCGTGCCAGTGAGTCAAGCAGGGGTGAGGTGGCAGAAAGGCAAAGAGACTCTGCAGTGGCTGCTCAGGAGGCGGGGTGGCTGCCACTAGGCGTATGTGTCTTGATGGGCAACCTGCTTTGGGTGCACCCGAGGACAGCTGCGGGATCCCTGGGACGCCCAGGAAAGAATGGCAGTTCTCCTTTGTGCGGAGTCTCTTACCGGGCCCAGTCCTAGGAGGCAGGAATGCCTGGTGGGTCAGCCCGGAGGAAAGACACGCCCCTCCATGCGCAGCCAGGGTTTCCCCGCGAAAGACAGGCCACCGCCCTGCCGCGACCCGTCTCCAGCCCACGTCCTAAAGCTCCTCCAGCAGAGCCCGGTATTCTTCCTTGCTGAGGGGTGGTTCCAATCCGGCAGGCTCTTCCGATTCCTGCAGCTCCCAGGGCCTCGGAACGAGAAGGAGTGCGCCTGCTGCAGCTGGAGCGCGCCAGGAGCTCACCATCCAGCAGCAGGCGGAGGTGGAGAGCGGCGGTGATGACTCCTGTGGCGTTGAAAGGGGCTTGCCCGGCGTACGCCTTCTGCGACGCGTGGGAGCCATCCGGGGCGCAGGCTGGGGCAGGAGAATATGCTTCTGGCTTGGGTCCCAGGCCCGGCTGACCTGGGGACCCAGCCCACCAAGAGACTGCCCTGGGGGCGTGGGTGGGCGCAAGCACAGCCCTGGCCCAGCGGGCGGGCCCTGGATGTCCCACCGCCCAGGGGCCCCACAGGCCATCGCGCTGTCCGGGTCCTGGTCACACATGCTGCGAGGGCGGAGAGCCACCGAAGGCGTCTGAGGGGTGGAGAGGGCCCCTTCAGGAGGAGCCAGGCGGCGTGAGCCAAAATCCCGCCTGCGGGGCCACCCGACCTGGACCCGGTGGCACCGCTGGGGGTCGAGTTGCAGGGGCTGCCTGCGTATCCCGGCCCTGCAGCACTGCCTGGCCGGGTCAACCAGGCGTGAGTCCTGGACTCCTTGAGGCCGTCTCTCTTTCCTCCCTGTTGGCGATGCCTGGAAGCGTCTTCAGGCTCGGGCAGCAGTGCGTCTAGGATGGTTGAGACACCACTTTTCATAAATAGTAACAGCAAAAACAAGGGTCCTGAGCTACATAGTGCTGGGGAGTGTAAAGCAGGACCTCTCTCACAGATGTATGCTGGAAGTGAAACCAGGCCACCTTCTGGGCAGACATTTCACAATATTTATCAAAATACCTTTTACCACCATGCCAGAAGCTTATTCCACAGAGAAGTTTCCTGTATTTGCAAAGAGACTTGTCTATTAGGATCTTTACTGCAGCACTTTTTCTAACAGCATAAGATCGAAAATGAAATTCACGTTATTGTATGCCTGTTTTAAAAAATTAGGCACACACAACTTAAACACTATGTAGCTGTGAAAAAATAGGATGTAAATCGATGCATGCTGATGTCAACTGATTCCAGCATAATATTAAGATGTAAAAGGCAGGTGTAAAACAGTGATCTTATTCCAAATGCACAAAAGAATTACAT
>JAKGGE010001803.1:0-33013 GCA_023748175.1 Hoolock leuconedys
TTTTCATAAATAGTAACAGCAAAAACAAGGGTCCTGAGCTACATAGTGCTGGGGAGTGTAAAGCAGGACCTCTCTCACAGATGTATGCTGGAAGTGAAACCAGGCCACCTTCTGGGCAGACATTTCACAATATTTATCAAAATACCTTTTACCACCATGCCAGAAGCTTATTCCACAGAGAAGTTTCCTGTATTTGCAAAGAGACTTGTCTATTAGGATCTTTACTGCAGCACTTTTTCTAACAGCATAAGATCGAAAATGAAATTCACGTTATTGTATGCCTGTTTTAAAAAATTAGGCACACACAACGAAACACTATGTAGCTGTGAAAAAATAGGATGTAAATCGATGCATGCTGATGTCAACTGATTCCAGCATAATATTAAGATGTAAAAGGCAGGTGTAAAACAGTGATCTTATTCCAAATGCACAAAAGAATTACATGAATATTCAGATATATCTTATGTGAATACTCAGAAGGATGCAAACAAGGCTACAGCCTCTCAAGAGGGCAGGCTGGAGAGTGACTTTCCTCATATTCCCATTTGTACTGCTTAACTGTTTTAAACTGATGAGTGTGATACATTTTCAAGTAATAATTTGATTAAAAGAAAAAAATGGAAGAAGAAAAAAATAAGGAATGTAAATGTTGCAGTCTCACACTTGGACCTGAAATTTGGACCCCAAACATCACTTGGAGTGCTAATGACCTTAATGGTCTCAGGTTTTCCATTGCAAATAGGGATTTAAAAATGGCACTATCAGCCGGCACAGTGGCTCATGCCTATAATCCCAACACTTTGGGAGGCCAGGTGGCAGACCCTGAGGTCAGGAGATCGGTGACCAGCCTGGCCAACATGGAAACCCTATCTTTACTGCAAAAATACAAAATTAGCTGGGTGGTGGCACACACCTGTAATCCCAGCTACCGGGAGGCTGAGCATGAGAATCCCTCGAACTGCAGGAGGCTGAGGTTGCAGTGAGCCAGAGAACGCACCACTGTGTTCCAGCCTGGGCCGCATCTAGAGGAACCTCTGTCTCCTCAAAAAAAAAAAAAAAGAGAGAGAAAGAAAAGGCACTATCTGGAAGGGAGGTCATATTTATATGACAAACGTAGCTCCAAAGACACCACTGGGAAATGAAGCAGCCATCTCAGACCCCTAGAACACGATCACCTGCCCCTCTCACTGACTGGCCCTTACTTGCCCTCCTTGTGTCCTTCCACCCTGAGGACAGAGACAGCAGTGGCAGAGCACCAGCCACAGTAGTGCACCCTGGGCAATCACGGCCCGGCCAGGGCAAGTGAGGTTGCCCAGCCTCCCCTGCTTGCCAAACTGTATGGTGCAGGGCTTCTCCAACGGGCGGGGAGGGGGTGCGTTCCCTTCCTAATTTATACAGGAAAGTGCTGTAGAGATTAGCAGCAACACCATTCAGAAAGGCTAACTTCCTCCCTCCTCTCTCCAAGTTAAAACAGCCAGTGCAAAGATCTGGAGTGTGCACAGACCTGGGTATCACAGAGAAGCACCCCTCGGGGAAGGGCAGAGCCACCCACTGGTGTTTGTCTTTCCATGCTATTTCCCTGTACTCACACACAAAGGCCTTCTCATGGCAGTGTGTGGTTTCAAGAGCTGGCTCAGCCACCTTTGTCCAGCTGTAGCCTCCACCTCCTACTCCTGGCACACAGCTGGCCAGCCCTCTAAAGTGGGAGGGTCACCCACAGGACTAACCTTGTGTCCCAGGAGAGCCAATGGGGGTCAAGCATCATCACTCCTTCCCTGCTTGCTCCACAGAAGGGCTAATGGAATAATACCTCTGTCCTGTTAACAGGCTAGGACCCCAAGGCCTCCCAGACTGTGAGAGGCTGGACAAGTCAGCAGAACAGGGAGCCACAGGGCCTGATTTGGCCCCACTGCTTACAGGTCAATGACCCTGACATTGACTGTGGTACGGCAGAAACTGTGGGGTTTCTTTTAGTGAGATGGGGTTTCGCCATATTGGCTGTAAGGCTGGTCACAAACTCCTTAGACCTCAGGTAATCCTGTCTCAGCCTCCCCAAGTGCTGGGATTACAAGCATGAGCCACTCACACCCGGGTCTGGATTCACTTTTAAATCATCCCTACAAAGGCAGTTGCTGTGTGCATAATCTTTTTTGTGACATCTGAGTCTCACTGTGGTCCAGACTGGAGTGCAGTGGCGTGATCTTGGCTCACACTGCAACCTCCTGCACTCCTGAGTTCAAAGGATTCTCCCGGCCAGTTTCCCAAGTAGCTGGGATTACAGGCATGCCATTACGTCCAGCTAATTGTTGTATTTTAGTAGAGATGGGGTTTCACCATGTTGACCAGGCTGGTCTCAAAATCCTGACCTCAAGCGATCCACCTGCCTTGGTCTCCAAAGTGCTGGGATGATTACAGGTGTGAGCCACCATGCCCGCCTGTTACATATAATCTTATTGAAGTTTTCAACCAATGGATGTGGGATTACTTTTAGTTCTCATTTACAGATGGGGGAACCGAGGCACAGAGCAAACACATTAAGGGTCCCAAGATCAGAGAGCTCCTCAAAATGGTGTGGGAACCAGGATTTAAAAAATTCACAGAACTACTTTTAATCCCTATACTCTATGCACCTCAGAGCTTCAGAGTCCTCAAGCCTTTAAATGGGAGTAACAGCAAGTCCTCAGAGGTGTCCTGGAGCCTCAAAACACATCCTGGTTTTAACGTCCTGCAGCCTCAGCAGGCTGGGCACAGAACAGCATCTCAGGACGGGAAGGTGCCAGCTACACCTGGTCCTCCCTCCCAGGCACAAGGCAGCCCCTCTCCATTCAAGCCTGCCCCAGCCCAGCAGAGAGGGGTCCTCAGCCACTGCCCCCACCACTACCACAATCATACTCACCTCCTGGTCCATATGTGACAAAGGATCTGCCACGGCCAGGGAGACAGGCAGAGACTGCCACTCCCACTCTGCCCTGCTCCCTCACTCAGCTCCACCCACATGGCCCAGCCTCAGGAGGCTAAAAGCGATGGCATGCAGAAAGGAGGGGGAGGGTAGAGTGAGGAAGAGGCCCCTGGGGAGGTGGGTTTCCATCTCTCTTCTGGGTGTAGCACCTCCTGAGTTGGCCAGGCCCTGACCAGTTCCGCCCCCATTCAGCCTTCCTCCCAGAAGGGTTGACACACGACCTCAGCCTGACCTCAGACACCCCAGCCTCTCCTGGGTCATGGAGATGGTGCTCCATCTCCACCACGGTGCTCCATCTCCACAGCCCCTATAGGCAGGCCCCCACACCCTCGTAGCAGAGTCCACCTCCAGAACAATGCCCTCCTTGCAGATGACACACTCCCACCCAAACCCGTACCCCAAAATCCCCAGCAGGACAGCAGGCAACGTTCAGCCCTGCAGGTGCCACAAATTCCAGCCCTACCAGTACAGCCTCTGAATTCAGGCTCTCGCCTCTGCTTTTAAGTGTTTTGTAGCAGTGGTTTCCTAAGGCCACCCTGCTCCCTCCCAGAAGGAACCCTCACTGGGCAGACCTTGCACTCCTGCCTCCTCACCAGAACATCTGCTGGGGCAACTTACATTTGACACCATGGTCAGCCTTGGTACTTGGACGAACAAGGATGTTTCCAGACCTGTGCAGCTGAGGAGTTCGAGGGTCCACACCTGAAGTCTCACTAGGGAGCCAGCAGGGTTAAAGGCTGAGCGAAAGGAGAGGCAGACTCTCGCTAGAGGGGAGGGTCTCAAAATATGGAGGAAGTGAACAGGGCCCCCAGATGAGGACGAATGAAGACGCGGAAGGTGGATAAGGAAAGCAAGCCCCACCCTCCCCATGTCAGTTACCCACACAGGCTTCTCCACACAAACACACTGGTCCCTACCAGACACCCGGGAACCAGACATGGGCATGCACACACACACACCCAGCTCTCAGTCCTCCTCCTCTGCATGCCCCCACCACCCCATGCCCACATACAGCATCCAGGGCTTGAGGCTCCCCCAGCCAGGCACTCTTCCTCCATTCCTCAGTTGGCTGTGGGGTCGGCTTACTACAGCAGCTGCTGCTGCTTAATTTCCCCAGGCCCACTGCTCCTCCCCCACCCCAGCATGGCTCCTATAGACTTTGTTTCTTGTCAGCTTGCAGGTCCCTGGAGCTGTCACCAGGCAGCCCGAGCTCTAAGGGTGCAGGGAGGGTTGTGCTAGCCCTCAGGAACCTCTTCCCCCAAAGCCAAGGAAAGGGGATCCCTGGGCTCCTCACCCTTCTGTCCAGCAAACTCAGCTTCCAGGAAGAGTGGCTCCTGACTGGAGACCCAGCCATGCCTATGAGCCCCACAGGTGTGTCCCCTGTGCAGGCCTGGTGAGTGTACCTGGCAGCCTGTGGCTGTTTAAGCCGAGGGTACTGCAGAGCCTGCTGCCCCATGGAGGGCACTTCCTGCCTGGCACCCACACAACACACACCTCCACTGGGCTGTCCTTCTGGGCCCGTCTCAGCCTCTCTGCACCTGTGCCCAGTCCCACGACAGGGACTGTCCCTTCAGCCCACCTGGGCAGCACCCAAATCCAGGAACCCACAAGGCCTCCAGCCGCCCTGCCAGCCTGTCACACCTTCTGCCCAAGCCCCTGAGGCTTTAGCAATTTCATCATCTGCACCATAACTGGGGAGTGATGGAGGGACAGATTCGCTCGTCAGGGCCTGGTCACTGCCTGGGGACAGAGTGATTCCAGAGCCTACAACTTGCTCCAACAGTCTCAGCTATGGCCCACACCCCACTTCAAGTACTTAGCAGCCAAAGCCCCAGGGTCCCATGGAATATCCCAGGCAGAGACAGTAATCAATCCTATATGCCAGGTCAGGTACTTGGCCTGACCCCTGGCTTCTCCATCATCTGTGAGGCCCCAACCCCATGCCCTGGTAATCTAAGGTCCTGGTTAGCCAGCCCTCCCTCCCAGCCCCTGAGGAACCATCCTGTTCGAGGTGGTGGAGCTCGGCCCTCAGTCCCCATACAGCCTGGGATGAGCCCCACCCCTCAGGGCTGGTGCACAACCAGAGGCTCCTTCCCAAGGAAGGTTGGTGCCAGAAACCCAGACACTGAGGCAGAGGCCACAGCCAAACACCCAGGAGAGCATGTCCCCCAGGGTCACGCCCCCAGGGTCCTGCAGCCCCAAATGTAGTTGGAGAGCCCAGAACCACCCACCACCCAGTCCTCTTTGGCTTCCCTGCATGGCTGTTTCTCCCGCCCAGGGAGGAGCTGAAGTGGATCGAGGCCCACGATGTGGTCCTCCCACCCCACCCACACCCCCAGAACACACCTAGACTGGCAGCTCACCTGTCTCTGCAGGGAAGCTGCCCGTCCAGCTGTGCCCCAAAGAGAACATTCATTTCTTGCCTCTATTTGGACAGCTGCAGGGTCAGTGATGTCAGAGAGAATGTCTGATCACGGAGTGGGAGTGTGGTGATCAGCCACAGGCCCCCTCTGATGGGGGTGGGCCAAGGTTGTGAGCTGCATCCCTGATGAGTGGGCTGAGGGGCCCGGGACCAGCCTGGCAGGGTACAGTAGGCTGCAGTGATTCTGCCCCTCCCTGAGCCCCTGCAAGAGGAGTGGTCATGATTCTGAACCAGGGCTGAGACCTGGCTGGAGGCAATGAAGCCAGAACTGATTCCCTTTAATGGCATTTATTCAGTTACAGGCTGCGGCCGGGCGACCAGCCTCCCAAGTCCAGCCCAACACCCGGACCTCACCTCACCCCCAGACAGGTCCCACTGCCCTCCTCAGCCCATCCAGGACTGGTGGAAAGGTCCAAGGAGACAAGACAAAGCATCCACAAGCAGAGGTCGGTGGCTGGACTCCACCCTCCCTCCCCCAGGAAGCAGGAGGCAGAACTGGGAGGTCACACTCAGTACCTCCTGCCCCACCCCTCCTCTGGCCCTCGTCTCTGCCCTCCCTCCCCAGTCCCTGTGTCCTTCCACATCCCATCCTGGTGTCTCCCTGGTCCCCATCTCCACCTCCTCCTTTCCCCACAGCCCTTGGTTATGTAAGGGGCTTGGGAACACACAGAGGAGCTGTTGTCAAACCAAATCCATATGGAGCCGGAATCGGCCAACGCAGCTGTTCCCCATTCCTTTCTACTCCTTGGCAGGGTTGGGACTCAAGTAGGGAGCCCCTACACCCCGCCATTTTTGGGGAGAGATGGGGGACAAAACACTTGCCCCAGGGCTGCCAGGCAGCTGAATGGGTGGTCAGGGATCAGTCTCCACTGTGTGGAACCACAGCAAGGGACCAGCTGGTCCGTAAGGCAGAACAAAGCCACAGTACAAAGCGAGCTCTGAAAAGCTAATAGAGGCAAGCTCTGGCTGGGGCAGGGCTACCATGGTGCCGGGCCTCCGGGAGGGTGGGGGAGTGTATCCAGACCCTCACACAGAACACTGTTGTGTGCTCACCTCAATGTGGTCTGAGAGTAGAAAACTGTAGTTGGCCAGCTCTCATTCGAGCAGGTTCCCCTGGGAGAAAGAGCCTAAGAGAGAGGAGGGTGGAGGGTTCAAGTCCCAGGCTAGCTTAAGCTTAGTCAGCCCATCTTTGGAGACCCTCAGTCTCCCCAGAGAAAGACGAGATCCCACCGTCCTTGCAGGAAGATGTCCAAAGAGTTGCATGAGGGCTTGGGAGCTGAGCTAAAGATAGAAGCATTGCATACTTTGGGCAAGCATCTCAGCCAAACTCAACTCCTGGAAGAGCCATTTATCTGAAAATGCTGAGCTGCCAACAGAGGGAGCTGACCTGACCCCATGGGCTCCCAAATGAAGCAAGGCTCTCCTGAACATCCCTGGCCTCCAGGCAACTCCAACTCCAGCCACCCCCAGAGTCCCGTTCCACTAAGTGAGGACAACCTGAATGCTGAGGCTGGAGAAAAGGCAGATCAGAGTAGCAAGGCAAAGGGAGAGAACTTAGAGGAGGCAGAAAGGAAGGAAGAGGGATCACTGAAGATGGTGAGAAATCTAGGGGTGGAAAGAGAAGGCAGGCAGAAAGGGGTTGAAGAAGAAGAGCACGGCTCAAATGAGGGACAGGAAGGCTGGGGCAGGAGGTCTAGAGAGAAACGCCCACACTGCCTCGTGAGGACAGTCTCCCATGCTCCATCAACACCGCCTCCTCGCCAGCCCCTCATTCAGTCCACAGCCTAGCTGGGGGGAGGGATTTCTAGACCATCATCTTAGCCCACCCAGTCCTAGGGGCCTGAGAACAGACCAGCCGAATGGGCCAGGCATGAGGTAGGGCTGACAGCAGAGAGAGTAGTGTTACCCGAGTCAGCCCACTACCTGCTCCCTGCCTGGGGAGAGGTGCTCTGGTGACCTTAAACAACCAAGGTTACTTTTCTGAGTTCTGCTCCCTCGCTTGCAATATGACAGCCAACCCTGAGTGCCTCCCCCAGCCTAAAAAATGCTTGTTTGTTTGCCCATCACCAGGTTGTGAGACGTGGCAGATACCTACCCCAATTAACACAGATGCTAATTGAGTGCCAGAGTACAAGACCTGCCTGAGGTCACATAACTGCTAAGTGGACAGGACAAAGGATGCCAGGACAGCTCCTAGTGAGCCACCTGCCCCTCTTCCCCTGGGCTGCTGCAGTAGACCCTCTCAGTCTCTGGACCCCACCCTGGAATCCCAGAAAGCACACCAGCCAGCATTTATAGAGTGCTGGAGTCCTGGCACTGGATGTTATCTGAAATGTTATCCCATTAAGAAGTGTTGACCAGGCGGAGCACGTGTAGTTCAATGCCTCTATAATCCCAGTACTTGGAGGCCGAGGCAGGTGGACTACTTGAGTTCAGGAGTTCAAGACCAGCTTGGCCATCGTGGTGAGACCCCCATCTCTACTAGTAAAACCACAAAATTAGCCGGGCGTGGTGGGGGCACCTATAATCCCAGCTACCGTGGGAGGCTGAGGTAGGAGAATCTCACTGAACCTGGGAGGTAGAGGTTGCAGTGAGCTGAGATCGCGCCACTGCACTCCAGCTCAGCAACATGAGCAAGACTCTGCCCTAAAAAGTGGTTGAACTGCTGGCCCAGGACACAGTGGGCTCACTCCTGTAACTGGCACCTGGAGGCTCAGGGCGGGCAGATCACCTGAGGCCGTGTTGAGACCAGCCTGTCAACATGGTGTCCCATTTCTCATCAAAAGCACACCAGCCAGGCAGTGTGTGGTGGTATACACACCCGTGATCCCAGCTACTTGGGGAGGCTGAGGCAGGGGAATCACTTGAACCCAGGGAGGCAGAGGTGGCTGTGAGCCGCAGATCGCACCACTGCACTCCAGCCTGCATAGGAGCTGACCGGCCTCAAAAAAAAAAAAGGTTAATTCTGGAGAAAGTGAAATGCACGGAGGCTACAGTGGCAGCTGCAAGCTGTACCCCGAGGCCACAGGCGTGGAGGGAAGGGCTGAGGAGCCCAATCTGCTTCTAGGAATAATAAAATCTCACAGCTCCACACCACCACCTCACAGGCACCACCCCCAGAACCACCTACCTTGGTCTGCCAGCGCCTGCTGAGCCCCACTGATCCATAAAGCAAATACCCCAGATGTGGGTTCCCCTCCCTGTGTCACAGGCATAGGACCTGCAGGAGGAGAATGCAGGGGGAGGAAGTGCTCTGCTGCGGCCAGGAGGCTCCCAGGACTGGGCTTCAGCTGATACTGAAGCGACACGTGCAGTCTAGCAAGGTCATTACCAACAATGCCCAAGCCATGCGAGGCAGCAGAAGCAAAGGCTACAGGAGGCGAGACCACACACGGCATGCTACCAGAAAATGAGAACCAATGAGGTCAGCTACAACTGGAACTCAATGGGGTTTTAAAAAAAATTAAAAGCCAAGAAACCCTCTCACAGTTTTCCCAAAAAAATTTAAGTGGAAATGCAGTATGCAATACAAGGAATAAAAGTGCAGCTGTTCAGGAGGAGGCAATGTGGGTGAACCCTCGGGCCTTTCCAAAGCTGTCACTCTCAGGACCCAAGTGAGGGTCCCACCGTAAGGGGTACTCTTTGGGCCTCAAACAAGGAGCAGGACTGACATAGGATTGAGCTGAGGTCAAAGACCTGTCTGCAGGGACCTGAAGGTTACTAGGAGGGGTGATGGGTAGAGAAATGTGGCCACCTGGACCCTGGGGTGGGTGGAATGGGGCATGCACCCCCAGGGACAAGTCTGCCCATCCCTCACCTTGGGTTCCTGCTCGCCTCTGGTGTGTCTGAACAGAGACCCCTGCTGCGGCAGGTAGCACACAGCTGGGGCTGCCAGACCTTTCTCTGGCAAATAGGCTCAACTGGCAAAGGGAAACTTTTTTCCCTTGCCCCGGGAGGAGAAGCAAAGAAAAGAGATGCAGCAAAAGACAAATCAGCATACCTGAGCTGCATTTCCATCACCATCACACAGGAATCTATTGAGTGCTTATTGTTTGCTGACATTCCAGGCATTACTAAGAAAATATACCAGCGAGCTTAACAAGACAGACACACACACCTACATGCATGGCCATGCTCGTAATCCCAGCACTTGGGAGGCTGGGAGGCTAAGTGATCACGCAGGTCAGGAGTCTCTAAGACCAGCCCACAACATGATGAAACCGCCCTACTAAAAATACAAAATTAGCTGTGGGCGGGATGCCTGTAATCTTAGCTACTCTGTAGGTTGAGGCAGGAGAATAATCTAAACCAGAAGTGATGGAGGTTGCTTGTGTTAGTCAGAGATCGCTGCCACTGCACTCCAGCCTAGGCAACAAGAGCTATTGAAAACGCTTGTCCCAAAACAAAACCAAACAAACAAAACCAGCCTGGGCAACATGGCAAACCCTGTCTCTACAAAAAATAGAAAATTTAGCTTGAAGGGTGAGGCATACCCACAGTCACATGAGTGTCAGTTGCCTCCTCGCTGCCCAGGAATCAAGTGGATCCTCAGCCTCTGCCCCTCATCAGCTTTGCATGACTTCCTCCAAATGATCAGAACCCAGTGGGAACCCATGTATACCCCGGCTGGCCCCTAATTCTCTCCGCTGAATCCCTCCCAACCTGAGCAACCCTAAGAGACAGGGAGGCTGCTGGAAGTGAGCTTGTTCCTGTAGGGCAAAACAGCTCACCATGGTTAAAGGAGAATGGGTCTGTGGGATTTCCGGTTCGAGCCAGCCCAGACGGGCATCATGAGGCCAGGCAGCCAAGGTGTCGCCTGGCAGGAATCAGGGATGCCAGACGCTAGGCTGTGCCACCCGCTGGGTTCCCTGTGCTTAGACCCCATAGGGCCCCTCCCCTTCCCCACGTGTGGCCGTGGTTGCCTTGCAGCCATGTGGGCAGCAGCCACATTTCCAAAGGAATAGGAACTGCAGGCAGGCCAGATGGAAGCAATTGCCAAGGGAAAGCAGCAGAGGTGGGGGCTGGGGAGGCTGGGAGGGCCCGCTGGGAAGGAGGGAAGGAGGAAGGAGGGAAGGAGGAAGGAGGGAGGGAGGAGAACCTTGTTCAACCTCGCCTGCCCAAACCGGGAGAAAACAAGGGTGTGCTCAGGGTGGCGGCCGGCCAGGAGGTGGGGTCTAGGAGAGCACTCAGAGGTCAGGGTTTGTAAGGTTCCACCTTGACACTAACACACTGTGGTCTTGAGCAAACCACTCACACCTTTGAGCTGGGATCTGTTTCTTCATGGGGCAAAATGAGCAAACTCCAGGGGCAGCTGAGAACTGGCTGAAAAGTGAAGGTTTTGGAAGCAGGCCTGGATGAGTCCTAGCCAGCTGTTTCCAGCCTGTGACCTTGGCCAAGTAACTTAACTCAATCCTCCATTTTCTGTTTATAAACGGGCTTAAGTGCAGGGTTGTGTGAGGCTCACGAAGTGATGTGTGCCGCCTAGCCATCTTTTTTTAAGTTTATTGGGCCAGGCTTTTTAATAAGTGCCTGATTGCTAAATGGTGATTATTTTTGTTATTTGCTGAGGCCATTTTCATTATGGGGGACAACGATGTTCATCCATGCTTGCAGTTGGCAGAGGACGCAGAGCTACCTAGGGTCGCTGCAGACCAGCATTCCCTAGCACCTCCAAACTGGTCCCAGCACCCCTTGTGGCTGCCTCCCTAAACAGGAAAGCAAGTGACCCTAGTGGGACCTCTAACCCCACAGGCCTGAATGAGCCAGGTGGGACAAAGGAACTCTCCTCCCCAGGTGCCTCTGCTTCCTGCAGCCAGGCTCCTCCTCACACAATCATGTTCAGGTGGGAAACCGAAGGCCCAGCCAGACCCAGCACCTCACACTTCAGCCCGGCAGCAGTCACCTCCCCTGTTGGCCAGCAGCGAACCCAGGCTTCCAGTCCAGGGCAATCCCACCATCTTATCACATCCTATCACAGGGTAGGTGGGGTAAGTGAATAGAGATGGGCTGTGGCCAGTGGTCCAGGTAAAGGGCTCAGCCAACACTAAAACCCACAGCGCCTGGACGCCGCCACATCCCTCTGCAACCCCCAAAAGCAACAACCCAAGCAACCCTGAGGGAATTCAGCCCTGCAGGGCTTCAGGGGCTCCGGGCCTGAAGCTGACCAGCACGCTAATAGGGCCTGGGCACGCTTGCCAAGCTGCTCTCACGCGAAGCGTTACACTGACCACACTTCCTCACGTCTGTGAATAAAGGACATCATTCTTCACACCTCCCTCCCCCCAAATGGCAGGTTAGCGCCTACTCCTGAGGCCAGTGGATAATAGCAGTCCATCCAGGGCCACTCAGGACACTCATACAGAAGCACTGAACACCTCTGGGAAAGGTAAGCAACAAAGAAGAAGTGGGGTTAATGACAACAGTCACCCAAATCTGCCTGCACTCACCATTTCCTCCCAGCAAACTGCAAAAGCTTCAGGTCAAGGTCATGGGTCTTGAGTAGGGCTGGTAATCCCAGCGAGAATGAGCTGAGCAAACCACCTGCAGCCTTGCTGCAGGGAACGGCCCAGGCCAGCCCAGTGCGACTGAACCAGTGGGCAGGAAGCAGGCTGTTTGTCTTATGTCACACCCCTGCACTGTCGTGAGACTGCCCCGCCTCCAGCATCCAAGGTCCATCTCTGGCCAGAGCTGGGCTGGGCTCCATGCCGCCTCACGTAGCAATCTGTAGGTTTGGACTACAGACCCCACCCCAGCCCAAGCTCCCTCCCCAAGTGGCCCCCAGCCAGCCCTCTTCCCTTCTTATCGGCCAGGGTCTGAACTCTGCAGGCATGAAAATATTTATATTAGTCCGGTATAGAGGGATCCCTTCCTCCAACAGATGTGTCCTTTGACATATTCTGAGAAGAATTCTTGCTCCATTGGGACAACCCTGAAATTTCTGAGAGAGACCCAGAGAATCCAAGTCAGACTCTGGGTAGCCCCCAAGGCAAGGCAGATGGCGCCAGTGGGGAGTTAGGGATAGAATGACAGTCAAGATGGGAGCACAGAAAGGGGATCTGGCCTCTGCTCCTGCCGGGGAAGGAGCCCTTCCACCTATTAAAAGTCCAGAAAAGAAAGCAGATTCTAGTTCTGTAACCAGAAACCGGGATTCTAGAGTCTAACGAGGTTGGGAGGCTACGGGCACAGCACTGTCTTTCTGAGAAGCAGAGGCTGGGGTCAATGCCTCCAGTAGGGAAGGCAGCCCAGAGGCATCTCAGCCTGGGCCGCCAGCCTTATAGGGCGTGTCTCTGTTGTCTCTGAACAACAAGCCATCCCCAAGCTAAAGACACCCACTCCCAACAAAAGTCCAAGCTAAAGTTTCAATTCACTTTTCTAACTCTTCTTCCATGTGCACCCTCACAACCTCGGTTTTCGCCTGGTATCTTGAGCTTGCCCCAACTCCTGGCAAGCTCCCCATGTTTGACAGAGCCCAGGGGCCCATGGGGCAAGCTTAGGACACCTTACCCAGCAAATGGGCCAGGCACAGAGCAGTCTGTAGGCCAGGAGTGGTGGACAGAGAGAACGCCTCAGGCATTCCCAGACCAGCTCCTCAGCAAGCAAACAGCCTCCCGAAGTCCATTTCTAGGCCCCAAACATAAAGACTGCCCCCGGAACCCGCTTCTAGAATTATTATCGCAGCTTGGAGAAAGAACAGCATGAGGAATATTAACCAATAGTGAACATTTCATACAGTTTCCTCCCAAGTGTATGCCTTCAGCACTCCTAGCACATATCAACTCATTTAAAATCTCCTGGCAGATGCCAGGGCCAGGACCTAGAGGAGGCGAGTCCAGGACGGTCGCACAGCTCGTAGATAGTGACAGGGCGTATGTTCTTGAGAACTCAGCCTGTACCAGGCCTGTTCCCAAAGTTCACAGAAGAATAAGTCCGCCTGAGCCCGGATTCCACGCACCCTCCGAAAGTGGAAAAGTACAGGCCTCCCAAGAGGCTCAGGGGTGCCATACCTGTGGGTGGCCATGAGGTCAGACAGGGCACAGCTGGGCACCCTGCCTACACCTCCCCAGCCTCTGGCAGCAGTTCCCTAAGCCAGGCCCCGGGACCCAGGCTGGGAGCAGACGAAGCAGCCACAGTAGTGGTCAGGCCTCACTGCTCAGACAGAGCCTCCCCCAGGACTGGAATGGAGGCAGCTAGCAGACATGTTGGCAGTTCTGACTGGCCGGGAAGTCCCCGCCAGCCGGGCCCCTGAGGAAACACCCACAGCAGACAGCTGAGCCCACCCCACCATTGCATCCCTCCCATTGCCTCACCACCCATGCAGCTCTGGAGGCACAGTGGCTCAGGGCCTGACGACCCCATGTAACGTGGCCCCAGGGGACCCCGGGCAAGGCACAGCCGCCCCATTGCACCCACCTTTGGTCCTGCTCATGAGACCTTATGCACTTTGCACACAGGCGACCCCAAGAAGCCTGTCACCACAGTCAGCTCCCAAGTGCTGGACTAATCAGGGTAGTAGTGGGAGCAGTCCATCGCTCGAGGATGCTGGAGGTGGGGGGCCGCCACCAGTCCGGGCGCAGGGCTGGGAGTGGGGGCGGAAATGCGCAGGACTGTCCCGCTTGCTCACCCAAGGAGCGGAGAGGATCCGGCTTCCCGCGAAAATCTGGTCCAGGAAAGCGACCCCAGAAAGAAGCTCCGCAGGGCTGTGGCCGCCCCAAACCGCGCTGCGCCCACGTGCAGGGCTCCGGACCTCCGGAAGGCGCGGCGGTTTGGCCGGGGTCAGGCGGCCGAGGACTTCAGCGCGGTTTCCCGCCCGCCCGCGTGGGCCCCTGCGCACTGTCGCCGCGTACCACCCTCACGGGTGGAGCGGGCGCAGCACAGTTCCGCGCGCAGTTCGATCCGCTAGTGCACCGACCAGCGGTGGCGCAGTGCTGCACGAGATTTGCTCTCGGCTCGGCCTCGTCCCCTGTCCCGGCGCAATGGCCTGGGCGAGTCCGCCTGCAGGGGAGGCGGGGACCCGGCCCGCGCGGGAAGGCTGAGACACGCTTATGCACACGGCAGCCCGACCAGCAGAGTCTCCGGGAGGGGTGGGTAGAAAGCGCGGCGGGGTGGAGGAAGCGCGGCTGCGCGCGGTCGCCGGCTTTGGGAGGGTGTGCGCGCCTCCGAGCCCCGGACAGAGGCAGGGGTGCCGGTGGTGCCAGAAGGGCGGAGAGGCGGAAGAGGAGGCCTGATGGGGTGAGCATAGGGCTAGGCAGGCGCTGCCTGTGAATGGCGCCAGGGTGGGTATGCCCAGCGCAGCCAGCATGAGACCCACTCTCCAGGAACAATAAGAATCAAGAAAGGGTTCAGTGCTCTGTCGCACGGGGAACCGTGTCCTTCTCTCACTGGGGGAAACTGAGCGGGGTCTTGTTCCGGGAGCCTGCCTTCCCATGCCCCATGCGCGCAAGGCGGTGGGTGGTCCCCTGGGCCCCAGATAGGCCCTTCCTCTCTTTCGGTTGGGGCCTGCGCCCCCAAACTGCTCTGTCTACCCCTCACTTGCATACTCTTTATCTTGGCCTCAGAAAGTTTCTTCCTTTCCGTTATTGAAGGCCAGGCATCTGTCTCCAGGGAAGAAACCCTGGGCCCTGACCCGGTTCCCTTGGACCCAGAATCCCCAAAATAAACCTAGAATTTTGGGCTGAAGGAACAGTCCAGAGGTCACTTACAGGGACAATCCACTTAGGCCAGTCCCTTTCACAGGTCAGCACAGTGTTTCACGAGGAGCCCATTGGGCTGGCCCTGTGCTGGGGGCTCAAGTAGAGTATCAGACCGTTCCCATACTGGGAAGCTTACCATCCAGCGGCACAGAGGAGGCTCCTCATGGACTCCATTCAAGGGCCAGAGGCTGGGAGATGGGATGTGACTAGAAGTGCAAGGTGTGAGTAACTGACAGTAGTGCAAGGGGTTCCAGAGAAGTGGCAGCTCCAAGCCTGCGGCTGAAGCTGGAGGAGCTTATCTGTCTGCAGAACCCCCAACTCAGAGCTCTGCTCCAAATGAGCTGAGTAAGGAGGAGAGTCTTCTCAAAGGTGTTCCTCTGCAGGTGACTGGTATCCATCCCTCAAATCATTTCCTTGCGGGCAGAAGCTATTTGGCATTTCACCCAGTGCCACAATTTTGTTTGAATATGGTGCACTTTGGCTTAATCGATTAGGGCCATGCATTCCAACAACTATTTATTTATTTGTTATTTTGAGACAAGTTTGCTCTGTCCGCAGGCTTCTAGAGTGCAGTGGCGCCCTCTTGGCTCACTGCAACCTCCTACTCACTGGGTTCAAGTGATTCTCCTGCCTCAGCCACCGGTAGCTGGGATACAGACGCCCAGCGCCACCCGCGCCCAGCTAATTTTTGTATTTTTAGTAGAGCGGGGTTTCACCATACTTTGGCCAGGATGGTCTTACGTCTCTTGACGCGAATAGCCGCCTCGGCCTCCCAAAGTGTTGGGATTACAGGCGTGAGCCATTGAACAACTATTTATTGCATGCCATCCCTCCCAGGCCTGGAATTAAGCTGGGTATAAAGAACACAATGACTAAGTCTCTGCCTTGGGCAGAGTCGAGGGAAAGGCGCCTCCTTGTTCTACAGATGGGAGAAAACTGGCCCAAAGGGGTAAGCAGCTGCCCATAATAACTAATTGAATCACAGCAGAACTGATTGAAGCATCAGGCCAACCTCTAAACTTGGCCACATTTGATGAACTAGATCTAGCACAGTTTGCAGTTCTTGCATTGAATCACGTAAATGTCACTCTCTACCAGAAGCTGGAACTTAAGAACCAGCATTTGTTCCTGGAGACCTGAGTTCCAACTCTGTCTCTACCACTAAATGGCTTTAGTTTTTCTTACTGGGAGGAAAATAGCTACTTATTCAAAGGGCTATTGGCATTAAATCCAGGCAATGGATCGCGAATTTGCTCTGAAGCATAACCTGCTGTATATAAGTGTGTGCTGTTACCTACGCCCAGATTGGCATGCCTTTCTAACCTATAAGCTTTGTATTCAGACCTCTCCCCTCCTTCCCCAGCTTATCCCAAACCTGGTTACTAGGTGCCAAACTTCCCACTCAGGTTAAGGCCACAATGTGCTTACTTGTGATGATCTTCTCCCCTCCAGTTTCTTAACAGCGCGGCCAAGCTTACCTCACTGCGCCGACCATGTCATCTTTGGGGCAGGAGGTAATTCCTGTTCTTTCTCCTCTTCTCTTCTCTCTTTCTTTTCTTTCTTTCTTTTTCTTCCCTTCCCTTTCTCTTTTTCCATTTTCTTTCCATACTTTTCCTTCTCTCTCCTCTTCTCTCCTCTCCTCTCCTTGTGCTTTTCGACCCCAGGCACCCCTTTGGTTGCGCAACTGGCAGCGTTATGGCGGCTCAGCAGAGGCAGTAGGATGGGATAGAAACAGGGACTTTGGCCGTGGGGACTGTTCTTTTGGATATTACTGTGCAAAAGGGGTGGGACCAAGGCAGCCTGAGGAACAACAGGTCTGAGTCCCTTTCCAAGCCATCAGTGCTGCCTCCATTCCCATTTCCCTTTACCCAAACTCTCCTGTGTTTCTCCTTGGTGGAGGTGGCAGGAACACTTCTGTGCTGGGAGCAACCAGGGGCCTCAGGGCAGAGGGAGGAGCAGGTCACATCTAGACCTGGGAAGCCCTGGCCCTCGCGACCCCTCTCTGGCAGGAAGTGATGTGAGCAGCAGTGGAACAGCTCCTGTCTCATGTGCCGTTCCAGCATCCTGCCACCAAAGAGGAAGCAGCAGAGACATGTTTGAGGGAAGAAATACACCCATCCAGCATCTCAGATGCTTTTAAAAATAACAACTCAGGATGGTATTTCAGCTCCTATTTTTATCAGATTTATATGGCTGGACCATGGAGCTAGGCTTTGTTCCCAGGGTTCTCAATAGCAAGGGACATCACTCTTGTGAGTGTTAGCTGAAATGCATTCCAGGAACCTATTAGGCTGAAAGAGATCCTGAGAAATCATTGCACGGCCCCTACTTACTCATTTGGGGCCACAGTCAGTTAACCACCAAAAAGTTTATGGCTTTTTCCCGCCCAAACCTCTTGGTTGGCCAGAGTGGTGGCTCATGTAATCAACTTACTTTGAGGCCAGGGTGGGTGGATGACCTGAGTGAGGGATTTTGAGACTGGCAAGCTTAACATGGGTAGAAACCCATCTCTACTAAAACACAAAATTGGCAGTGTTGGTGGGTGCCTGTAGTCAGCCTCCCGGGACTGAGGCGGAATCACTTGAACCCGGGAGGCGGGAGGTTTGGGAGTGGTGAGGGTTGAGCCACTGCACTCCAGCCTGGGCAACAGAGTGAGACTGTCTCAAAAAGTAAAATGAAATAAAACCTCTTGGTTCCATGCATAGTCAGCATTTCATGAATTGCTTCCTAATCCACGGGGATTATTTTTAATATTGTCTTTGTTTGATTCTTATACACAAATGTAGACTGGGTGGCTTATAAACTACAGAAATCTTTCACAGTTCTGTAGGCTAGGAAGTCCTAAGACCAGAAAGGCAGCCAACAGCCTGCTTCCCTAGTTCATAGAGGTCATCTTCTCACTGTAACCTCACCACAGTGAGGAGGAAAGGGGCCCTGAGGAGGGTGACCTCTGGGATCTCTTTTATGAGACACTAATCCCATTGTGGGGCCCCCCACCCTCATGGCCTAATCACTTCCCAAAGGCCCCGATTGCCTTGAGGGGTTGAGTATTTCTACATATGAATTTAGGGGAACACAGACATTCCAGGCCATTAGCAAAATATCTTGCCCAAATATCTCTAGTTCCATCCTTTTTGGTCACTCTCAGACCAGGCGTTTGCTAGTGATTACTAGCCACAAAGAGGGTGCTTATTTCCAACCTCAGAAAACCCTCTGGGAAGCATTGTTATCACTCCCTATTTCGCAGGCAGTTGGCTTTACCCCAGATGAGACTTGGTTATGGCACAGGTTGTTGGAGCCTTCAGACCACTCTGCTTCCCAAACGGGGAGGAACAGAACATTAAAGATTTTTCCAGCCTTGGCTCATTTTGCTTCATCCTTCTGAAGGAAGTGGCTACCAGTCCCTAAATGTATGTGTGGGCCCACAGCTAGAAGCTCAGCTCTCAGTGCCAGCCACACTGAGCCCTGGTCTCCTAACTACAGGCCTTTACTCACCACTTGTCATTGGGCTGATGACCAAGATCCAACTAGAGCACAGGAGAGACAAACACTGTGATCCTAGGTGTGTAGAACCTAACAAAGTGGAACTCAAAGAAGCAGAGAGTAGAATGGTGGTTGCCTGTCGAATGGGAGATGGTCAAAGAATGCAAACTTTCAGTTGGATGGAGGAAGAAGTTCCAGAGATCTATGAGTGCCACACGGTGACAACAGTTAATAACAATGTACTGGGCGGGGCACGGTGGCTCACGCCTGTAATCCCAGCACTTTGGGAGGCTGAGGCAGACAGATCACTTGAGGTCAGGAGTTCTAGACCAGCTTAGCCAACATGGTGAAACCCGTCTCTACTAAAAAACACAAGAGTAGCCAGGTGTGGTGGTGGCACCTGTAATCTCAACTTCTTTCGGGAGGCTGAGGCATGAGTGCTTAAACCAGGGCGGAGGGTTACGGTGAGTGGTGCGCCACTGCCTCAGCCTGGGTGACACAGTGAGACTCTCTTTCAAAAAAAAAGCAATGTGCTGTATACTTGAAAATTGCTACAGGATTTTAAATATTCTCACCATTACAAACCCCAGTAAATTATGTGACCATAATGCATATATTGTTAGCCTGATTTGAGTGATTCCACAGTATTGTACATGTAACCACAAAGGCTTGTCATGTTGTACCTGTAAATGTGCCACTATTTTGCCAATTAAATATTTTTTAAAGTTTAGCCTGCAGGTTTAGCTTTTGGGGCTGAAGCCCTTGGCTTACACTTCAACATACTCATCAGCATTGTAGTACTTGGTAATACCTGTGTTCCTACTAAATTGCTTAAGCTCCACACATGAGCTCTGCCTCCAGTGTTTACCAAAAAACCAAAGGGGTGGGGTAGATGCTCAAAACCATTTATTAAATTGTATTACAGAAATTGACACTTGAAACAAGATTTCATTCCTGCTTATTTTCTAACAGTGGATTTAAAACTTGGTAACTTCAAGTTGACATGGTTTCAGAGTCAGTGCAATTTCAACAATATTAA
This sequence comes from Hoolock leuconedys, assembly GCA_023748175.1. Taxonomy (NCBI): domain Eukaryota; kingdom Metazoa; phylum Chordata; class Mammalia; order Primates; family Hylobatidae; genus Hoolock; species Hoolock leuconedys. Next base: position 19,593 of record JAKGGE010001803.1, read on the forward strand.
TAGAACAAACTTAGGGTTTATAGCATTTCTTTTGCTAAGCAAGGCTATTTTAAAAACAGCTTATCAATAATTATCTTATTTTAAAAAGGTACATTTTAACCACTTATATATATTTGGAATAAAACAGTCCTTCCTGAGAAGGAAGGTTTATGAACCTACATCAATAAAATAAATATATTCAAATGCTTTGGATATGGAAGTATTACAAGAGAAACATTTTCAAGTGATATTTACTTCATATGTAGTTGTTTCTTATTTCTTAGTTCGGGATTTGTATTCCAACAGGGACATGGAATGTAGACCTGAGATGGTATTTTCTGTTTTCATGTCGATAGAGACCACTCAACTAATTTTGCTCTATTGGGAAACTTTGGGGCAAATGGAGAAGCCAAAGACAATAGCAGTCATGCCTCCAACTGCTTCTTCCTTCTCCAACCAAGCCCAGAAGAACGTAGGCCAAGTGTTGGGGGCTAAAATCAGTCGTGGAGCCGTCCAGGATTTATCTAGGAAGGGTGACATCTGCCTCTGCTCAGCAGAGCGGGGCATGGCATGCTCTGAGGGCACACAGTTCAACACATGAGGGCACTCTCACAGCACACAGGACCAGGGTGTCGTGCTGCCAGAGGAGCTGGCATTACCATTTTGTCAAAGCAAGGGCTGCAGATTGTGGCTTACTCAGGAAGGACAGAAGGATGCAGGGCTCTTAAGTGCTTGGGAGAAAGCATGAGGTAAGAGGGGCTGGTCCCTTACTCTCCATCCCCTGCATGAGATCCAGGAGGCCTCATTTCAAGAGCCTAGCTCTGGTCCTCATTAAATACATGTTTATTGAGCACTTATGGGTGAGTCACGCCCTAGGTTCTGGGGAAATGGTGAACAGAGGATGAAGTCTCTGCTTCCTATGGAGCTGATGTTCACTCCATGTGCTGGACAAGACATCCTGAGCCCATTTCTTCGTGAAAGGCGAGGAATGTGGGTCATGAAATGATCTACTATATGAATGTAGTGTTATAATGTTGCTTTGTCTCAAAGGTTGGTCTGCTGAGCCAGGTAGTGTCTTAGGGCCCAGGGATACAGAAGCGAGCAACAAAACAAAGCTCTTACCTTCGAACCCTCTCAGTCTAGTAAGAATGAGGACAAACTCACAAATAGGAATAAAGAACTACTACAAAGCTAGCCCGTCTTGAGTTACCAGAGGTCTGATATGAGAGACCACCCTATGAGACAGACTATGCTTTTGGGTCTCAATAGGACTTGGCAGAGCAGCCAACCCCTGTGCACTCTAGACGGCAGGGGGTATTAAGCCCAAGGGGGTTGGATTGAGGGAGGGGAGCTGCAGGGGGCCATGGCCGGCTTGGGAGTCCCTGGCTGATTACAGCAGCAAGAGCACTGGCTGGCTCTGAGGGAACCCACTGCCAGGCCTCTAGCAGAACTTGTCTTTCCATGTACAAGAAAAGTTAGTGGTGGGAGCCTGGAGGGGGCCCCATGCAACTGTGGTGAGAATAAATGAGGCTGGGAGGAGGGAGGAGTGCGGGGGCTGGCTATCCCAGAGAGGCCCCTCACCACAGAGTGGGCAGAAGGAGACAGACTGGCCAGCCCCTGCGGAGTCATGCCTTCCAGAGTGTGGGTCCCTGTCACCATACCTGCCTCTGAGACCTGAGTGCTTGCCCTCTGCTGTGACTCCCCAGCCTCATCTGTCCGTTAGGTGAACTCTGTCCCATTTCTCTTGCCCCTCAAGCGTTTATTCATGTGTTGTGTCAAATTCCTACCACCTTCCTCAGGGCCAGGCTATGGGATGAGGGAAGGAGGCAGTAGGAGTCATGTGAGGCCGTGGAGTGAACCCTCCAGCAGCATTGTTGGGGGCTGGGCAGGAGGAGGCGTGGGCTACGAAAGGAGACCCATAGGGAAGGAGGCTGCCGCTACAGGGAGCCTCCCTCACTCCACGTGGCAGTTGTGGTGCTGGAGATGGAGCCAGTGTTTGCTTGTTGGGACATGCTTTCCAGAGAGGGTGGGTCACTTCTTTCCCTGGACCTGGAATGGGCACAACAGAGACCCAGGGAGCATTCCTGCAAATACGGACACTGCTCTGGGAAGACCTCCATCCAGCCTCCTGCCCCAAGACCCAGCAGCTGCCAGTGTCACTGCCCACAAAGTATTTGCTTAGCCCAAGAAAGGAGTCAGTCAGATGTGTGGTAGCCATGAAATGGATCTTGCTGGTTCTCTGTCAGACCTCCCACCATTGGTCACTACCTCAAAAGAGTTCACTTAGCCACGCTCCATGTTTGAATCTAGGACTGTTGAAGTACTGCAGGGGGCTGGGCCGTGGCTCCGCCTGGAGATCCCAGCACTTTGGGGAGGCAGAGGCGATTGGATCACCCGAGGCTAGGAGTTGGAGACCAACAGCCCAGCATGGTGAAACCCGTCTCTACCAAAAATACAAAAATTAGCTGGGCATGGGGGTGCACGCCTGTAATCCCAGCTACTCAGAGACTGAGACGGAGAAATCCCACTTGAACCCAGGGGGTTGCAATTGGTGAGGTGCATGCTACACTCCAGCCTGGGTGATGGAGTGAGATGGTCTCAAAAGAGCTGCATGGAAGAGGTGGCTGAGGTGCAGTGGCGTTGTGCCTCATCAGACTCCCTGAAGGGGCTGGAAACGGGTCCCTGGGGCTTTTCTGACCACACCCTCCACTCCCCGGCTGTTTCTTTTTATTTTTTTTAATTTTTTTTTTTTTTGAGAGGGAGTCTTAACTCTCTGTCACCCAGGCTGGCACCAGTGGCTCACTGGCTCCATACCCGGGTTCAAGGGTTCTCTACTTCCAGCCTCCCAAGTAGCTGGGATTACAGGAACCCACCACCACACTAGCTGCTTTTCTATTTTGAGTAGAGACGGGTTTCACCAAAATTTGGTGATTCTGCTGTTTCTAAGGAGACTCTCCCAGGGCCACAGGGGTCCCGGCAGGCCCACAGAGACCCTGAAGCAGGTTAGCTGCACCTGGGCTACCACACCACAGAGGCAAAGGGGGTAATCTCTGAATGAGGCTTCCCTGGTTTCGAACTGCGGAATGGAGAGTAGGGACCACCAACTGTGCCTCAAGCTTCCCTACTATCGCAAGAGCCTGCCATCTACCATCCCCGCAAGGCTTAGCAAAGCAGGAGGCACAAAATCACAGCCCTACTCTGCAACCTTGGCGGCAAGCGCCAGCCCCTCTGTGACATGATGCAGGGTCCTGTGTGCTGGAGAGCCTTGTGTGTTTACTTGTGTGCCCACCCAGCTGAAGCCATGTCCCTGCCCTGCCCGAGCCCGGTGAAAACCCTAACTGCTCATCAGCCTCTGGCTTTGAGGTCCCTTCCTGGTCTCAAGATCCTCTGAGCGTCTGCCTCTATTGTGGAGCCTTGAACCCAAGCTGCCTCTGGGCTTTTGTATTCCAACTGCAACCCTTATCATTTACCCTTGCTGATTCACTTGCACTTGATCTTCACAAGCTGCTTCATGTGAGTCCTGTTTTGTCTTCCCTGGGAGATAAAACTCAGGCTGGGGACTACTTAGTAAACAACAGAGCAAGACGGGCTTTTAGGGCCATAATCTGATTCTTATTAAAACCCGCCCACTTCCAGGCACCAAGCCCCTATCCTAAGTCAACAAGAAGTTTATCAACAGGGGTTGACTGGCTACAGGGAGGTCTGACCTCACTGGAAGGAGGGAGGTGCCATCAGAAACCCGTATGATAATTTCCTGAAAGGTTCCAAGTTTGTTTTTGGGAACTCCCCTCAAGGAGAGGTGGATGGCAGGGGAAGGAGGAGGGGATAGGGGAGAGGAGCAGAATAGAAGGAGTACAGACACATTCCCTGACCATTCCATTTCCCTTCCATTCCATTCCCCTTTCCATCCATTCTCAAATTCCACCACTCCCCACCATCTGCCTGCCTCCCAGACCATGTCCACACCTGGTGGACCCACTAGTTTTACATTCCTTTCCACTAGGGATAGAGCCCGGTTTATAAAGGAATGCGATTTTAAGAGGATTCATTGGAGATAAAATCTTTTGTCCCACTCCTCCCCAAGGAAATCCCACACATCTGTGCTCTGCCTGGGTTAATTCAGCTTTGCTGGAGCCTCCTGCAAAGAGCTTGAGCAGGGTGGGAGTCAGTCAGCCCTGAGGCCCGAGAAAGGTGGCGTCTTGCTGAAGGTAGTGCCTGGGGTCACCTCAGGTTCTCCCGATCCCACCCTCAGCCAGCAGGTGGGCCCGGCTCCCGCGCCCTGAGGCAGGGGAGGGCCTTTCCAGGCCCAGGCGGTGAAGTGCCGCGTGCAGGTGGTAGTGGGAGGGGCAGGTAGTGCAGGTATATTCCATGAGATGGTCTCGCTCATCTGTTGGCTGCAGGATGGCCTCCCTGATGAGACAGGGGGGCAGGCAGGAGTCACTGTGCTGCCTGAGGCCCGGCAGCCATGTCCCCACCTGAACCCTCCTCCCATCCTGAATCCCGGGTTGGCCTGGGACAGCTCATAAAAACCCTCCAAACAGCTCTCTGCCTGCACAATACAGCTGGCTTCCTCTGTCTTCTAGTCTAGGAAATCCCACAAGTGCAGGTGACAGCAGCAAAGCTGAGACTCTTTCTCTCCCAAAGAAGGGTAGCAGCCTCAATCAGCATTCCCCACCCCAGCGTGGAAAAACACCCACTGGCTTCCTCAAACCGTGCTGCTGGGAATCTTGGAGGCCCAGTGTCTACAGACAGGCCCCAGATTCCCCAAGACTATGGGGACTTTCATGATTAAACATTTAATCAGTCATGAAGTGGATGGGGGAGAGCCTCATTCTCTCTTTCAGCATAGGACAGGGTGGGCGTTGGGAAACAATGAAGTTGGGATGGGGGTTTGCACAGGAAAAAGTGAAAGAGCAAAATTTATGGAAGGGTGTGGGAGGGGCTGCTCCCACACAGACCTGGCCCGGGTCTCAGTGGGCTCATGCAGAAGAGAAAGCATTGACTTTGGCCCTGGCTCCCTTGCCCACCTCCATGCTTGCTGCCGGGGTGGGTCTTTCTAACCTCCACCTTCAGGGAGCCTGCAAAGGCTGGGAATTAAGTGGAGACTTGCATCTCCATTGTGGGCAAATCCCTAGCAAGGGTGGTCAGAGGGTGAAGAGAATACCAGGGTCTCAGTGGAGCTCAGTATATGGGACTGTGTTCTGCATTTGGAGCTCACCCAGGAATCCCTGCAACAGAAGCGAGACCAGGGCCAAGGCACCGAGGGCTTCCTGGGTAAGTGAGGTCTGCCTGCCAGGGTGGAGCTGTCTGAGCTGCTGGGGCAGGTCAAAGTGTTGGCCGGGCATCTCCCCAAGAAGAAAGACACGTTCTCTGCCATTTGTAATATCCCAGAGACTGCTGGGATCTGAACAAGTCACCCACAAAGATAAAGGCAGCCGAGGGGTGAGGGTGCCATGGGTGGGCAGGAGGGAAGATGGGTGGGGCCCAACAGCAGGGGGAAGCTGGGTGTGCGCCAGAGCATACTCCTCCAGGGTCTGCGTGGCTACCTCAATCACTGGTCAAGGGCAAAATCTCTCTCCTGGCTGGGCAGCCCGTTCCCCAGCTGACTGCTAGCTCTGAAAGTGTTAGGCGAGATCATCACATTTCAGAGTGGAAAAAGACTGAGACCCAGCCCCTTAGGATGGTGGATTTAGAAGGGATCATTTAGATAATGGTTCAGGGGAGGTGAAGTGACCTGCCCAGGCCACTCAGCAGGATTTAGGGTCCCAAATGTCCAGGCCAGGACCGCACCCAAGATTCTAGACACTCTTCCCCATACCCCCTCCTCTGGGCTCATTTTAGAGCCCCAATAGTCCCATTCAATTCAACAAATATCTGGCCAGTGTGGCTCCACGCTTGTCCCAACTTTGGGAGGCTGAGGCAGGCGGATCCGCGAGGTCAGGAGATGAGACCACAGTGAAACCCCGTCTCTACTAAAATACGAAATTAGCGAGGGTGTGGTGGTGAGCCTGTAGTCCCAGCTACCGGGAGAGGGCAAGAGGCAGGAGAATGGCGTGAACCTGGGGCCGAGGCTTGCAGTGAGCCGAGACGCTAAGCCACTACACTCCAGCCTGGGCGACAGGCTGAGACTCTGTCTCAAAAAAAAATCCCAGAGAAGAGTATCCCAGAATACCAGGTGCTGGGAATTCAGCCTGTCTTCAAGTAGACAAGGAGATTACAGGTACACACATGCTCAGTCATGTGCCCATACTCCCAGAAACTCTGGCATGATGTGGTTGTCATAGAGAGACAGGTGATCCTAGGAGTGGGAAGGGCCAGGACTTAAGGACCAGAGTCCTATGGGGTGAGGGGTGGAAGTGCAGCAGATGGAGAGAAAAGGCCAAGGGAAGTGTGAGGGGGTGAGGGAAAGGTGGCTGAAAGCAGAGCTGAGGCGCCAGAGGAGCAAGGACAGGGACAAAAGAGCCCCTGCTCTTCAACCTCAAAGAGCCTAATGGGGGTCCCCAAGCCTGGCATCCAGAGAATCTCTCAAGGCCAGGACTCTGGGAAGGGGTGAGGAGAAAGGGCCCGAGGAACACTGGAATCTGAATCTAATTTCTCTGAGCTTCCACGTGGTTTGGTGAAGCCACTCACCTGCCCCTGGTGGAGGATGTTCCTGAGCAGCGGCAGGTGCTCCGGAGTAAGGTCGCGTAGGGATCTGATGCCCCGGCGATGGCAGATGGCGATCAAGTACAGGTCATCGAGCTGCGTAGAGAGCAAGGGGAGACCAGGCTCAGCAGGCAACAGAACTGGGGAGGCTGCCAACCCTGGAGTTCTCACGTAAGCCAGGAAGCACCTACCCCTGAGGCCTACAGGTGCCAGGAGAGCCTGCAGGGCATCCATGTACCCAGTGTGGGATGATTAAAGAGGGGCAAACCTTCCTATGTACACTTCACGCTAGAGAATACCATGTAGAGTTCTTTCTGACAGGAGTCACTCTGTCGCCCAGATTGAGGTGCAGTGGGTGCAACCTTGGCTCACTGCAACCTCCATGCCTCCGGGTTCAGCGATTCTTCTGCCTCAGCCTCCCAAGTAGCGGGACTACAGGTGTGTGTGCACCATGCTGTCATTGTATTTTAGTAGAACAGGGTTTCACCATCAATAACAGGCTGGTCTCAAACTCCTGACCTCATGATCTGCCATGCCGGCCTCCCAAAGTGCTGGGATTACAGGCATTAGCCACGTGCCCAACCAGAGTTCTATATACTCTTTCGCCAAACTGTGTCACGGGCAGGCCAGGAGGTTCAAAGAAGAACAAGGGCAACTCTCTCCCTCCAAAGAGTTTACAGTCTTATCACATGTATGCAAGTAGCTCACTGTAAGACACAAAAATGAAAATCCCAAGCGCGGGAGGAAGGAAAGACTCCTTCCTGGATGAACCCAGGAAGACCTCCCTAGAGAGAGAGGCAGAGGATCAGGTCTAGAAAAAGGTAGAATTTGGAGAAAGGGATATTCAGGTAGAAACAGAGCAAAGGCTTGGCGGCAAGAATGTACAGGGTGCCCGAATGTATAGGGGCATAGAACATATATGTAAGGGGAGAGGGGAAACAGCTTGATTTGTCTGGAGTCAAGGCCATGAAGGGGTGGAGTGGGGTTTGAAGGCTGAGAGGGGAGCCAAGGGCCAGCCAGCTCAGCAGCACACACACACACACCACCAGGGCAGTTAGCTTATTTCTCTCTTCCCCTAGCCGCACAGGACACCTTTTAACAATGCTTCCTGAGCACAGCCTGGCTGAGAAACCTGGAGGTCACAACTTGAACCTCAAAGGAAATCCAAAGTCAAGATCTTTTGCCGAGGCAAGTGGAACTCTTCCCTCTTGCCAGAAAACCCACTCCGCTCACTAAACCCTGGCCTTGCCTGGTAATTCCATCCAGTAGCGCCTGGCAGGCCCCAGACATCAAGGCTCTGAGGGGCCAGGCACGGGAAACAGCAGTGCCCTGCCCTGCACAGTCTGAACTACCAGTTCCTTGTGGAGATAACTGGGGACCATGACTCACTTGAAAAACCACATTTCCTGGGGCCTCAAATTGAAAATTCAGGATGGGCTTTTCTACATATATGACTGGCTGATATCCCAACTATACCATGGTCTTTGTACCATGAACATTCTTTCCTGCCAGAGTTCTAAGAATCTGTGTTCTCTGCCTCAGAGACCTTCTGCAGATGAGTCCACAGGAAGCTCCGCATGTAGCTGAGCTGCCCCAGGCTCCAGTTTGCCCCAAGTCCCCTGTGTCTCTCTCGTGGCCTGTGGCCAAGAAATGTACTCTCTCACTTTGGACTTAGAGGTCCAAGAGAGCCAAGAAACAAATTACTTGAACTTGAATTTTGTGTGTGTCCCAGCACGATGTGCACGTGGTGGTGAATGTGTATGTTTTCTAGCTGTTCTATGTGTCCCTGTCACGGAACTCCCAAATAATAAAGTAACATTGTTTTGGAGATGATGTCTGCTGACAAATCACAAACATGACGCTAACTCATAACTCTCTGCTCCACTGGCTGGGAATAGGGCAGCTGGGCAGCCTGGTGCTGGGTGTCAGCCCGTGGTGGAGTGTCAGGACACTACAGGCTGGGTAAGAGAGGAGAAAATAATCTATTCTTTGATGTGGAGCATGACCCAAAATTTCCTGCTAGCAGCCAAAGGGGCCTCCTCGCTCAGAGAAGTGATCTGAAAAAGCTAGGCCAGGGGCAGGAGAGGAGACTGGCCTCAGGCTGAGCGCCCCAAGAGAATTGGCCGTCAGTCCTCTCGGAAGACAGATGAACATCACGTCAGTCTCTTTTACAAGTCAAGACAGAGTAGATAAAGTAATAGTTTCCTGGCAGGAAGAAAGAGAGAATCGCTGGAACTTTGGAGAGCCATCTGCCAACCTCTAGGGGGTGACTCAAAGGAAAGTTGCCTGGTCTGAGAACTTTAGACCAAGAACTTAAATCATATGAGCTATAGAAACATGTGTATACGCCTACACATGTACATATATCTTATACTCTCACTTGTATAGAAAGGTTTACCAGAGACAAAAATAGCAACAATAGTTGTTTTGGGAAGGGAGAAAGGGAAGAACTGTGGGGTGAGAGACATACTTTCACTGAATATCCTCTGTACTGTGTGCATTTTGCCACATGCATGAACTAAACCTACAAAATAAACAAATAAAAAAGAATACACAGGTGATCCTTTGAGAGAGGAACAGAAGAAGGGATGTTATAACCTCTAAGGAGGCACGTCTCTAGCAAACTATTTTACCTGATAAATATATATTTGAATGGATGAAAAATGGATTATTTCTTTAGTCAGGGCCATCGGTTTGGAGACAGTAACTTCCAGGACCAGTGGGAGAGATTCGGGTGGCTAGGAAAGCTCCTCAAAGCAGCATCCCTATCCCCAGCCCTTCCTGTCCCAAAGACAAAGGATAGAAACCCAGGCATGGCCTGTCTTCCTGCTGGAATACATTGCCTAATTCAAAGAGAGCTACCAATTCGAGTGCTGTCACAAGTCAAAGATTTGAGACCTTTAAAATATCAGCATCATCAAAAGTCAAGTAAGAATTAAGGTCGGGCGCGGTGAAATACATGCCTGTAGTCCCAGCTACTTGGGTTGCTGAGGGCACGAGGGGTACTTGAACCCGGGAGGTGGAGGTTGCAGTGAGCTGAGATCACACCACTGCACTCCAGCCTGGGCAACAGAGTGAGACTCTGTCTCAAAAAAAAGAATTAAGCAAAGGTTAAGAGGGACCACACCTGTGTCACTATGAAGCTAAAAGTATGACATTTTAAGCTGGCCTCCTCTATTAATCCTACCCCAGGCTGGCAGCCAGAGTGCAGCTCCCAAAGCCTTCCTGTCTTAAAGGGACAGAAAAGGGAGGTTCCACTGTATGAGGCAGAGCCTGAGGCAATGGGATCAGAAAGTGCAGATTTCTCTCTCTCACCGCCCAAAATGCATTCAGGGCTTCGGAATACTTACCAAGTCTATCTTTGTTGTCCCTCTCTCCATGGCCTTGCAGAAGATCACCTGGCAAGCTCTTCAGTCTTCAAGAGTCTCGTAAGCAGAAGGGGTCCTCCCACCCCACACCCATGGCCCCTGTTGGGATCTCCACACGGTGGGCCCCACCTCCTATGACCCAGGCTCGACCCTGATCTCTAGGTGCAAGCAGCCCACTATTGCAGATGGGGGCTCTTGTGCACACCACCTAGTTTGAGAAAGGACCTTCAGGTCCTCTTCAAATGCCCACAGAGCCAGTCCTGGCTCCCTCCCTTCAAAGTTCAAGGTAGCACAGTGGCAGAGAAGCTGCAGGAAGGGCGCAGTACGGATGGTAGGCATCCCTTAGCCCCACTGCAGCCTCCACAAGGAGAGCCCCTTGAACTTCACTTGGCCTAGGAAATATCGATCAATGCTGCAACTTCCTCCGAAAATCCCTTCCAAATCTCTTTCCTCCCACCCCTGGGTCACATTTAGAATTCCACAAGCCTCCTCTTTGTCAAGAGATCTAATTATGCTCACTTGCCTGTGCAACCTGAGCCAAAATCCCACCCCTCATCAACAAAACTGGAAGTCGCCATGGCAGCCACAGCTGCAAAGCAGAGGGAGCGAGACCACCACTGGAGGCGCAGGACGCAGGCTCACCTGCACCCTAATGAGCCCAGCTCCAGGACGGGCGAAACCAGACGGGCCCACCAAAAAGCAGACACATCTGAGCCTGGATTACTCCACAGGGTGAAAGTGCAGAGAGAATATGTCCGCCCCCAGTGCCCACATGCCTGCCTACTACCCCAGCCTTATATCCAGGCTCCTTTCTTCTGCCAGAGACTGAGCACAGCCAGGTTCCAGTCTGTGGTAAGAACAGCACTCTCTTGCAACACACAGTGGTTTCCTGCCTGTTTCTGACCCTGTCAGGGTATAAAAAAGTTTCACACCTCAGGTATAAAAGAGGTGGTGGTAAGTGACAATTCTGTGTTGGGCTGGTCTGGGAGAGCATTGCAAGACCATAGGAACTGGAAGTGGGATACCTGTGAGGGAGGACGTGCTCCTCCCAAACCTGCTCCTTAGGAAGCAGAAGCAGAGAGGTACTGAGGTTAAGGCACGGGGCCGAGGCCCGAAAGGGAAGTCTGACGCTACTCCACAGCTCGGCTGAGGAGATGCCTTGGGTTGGTCACCACGTCCCTGCCTGCCAGTGCCAAGCAGAACACGGGCCTGCTGGATCTGCTGGTGTCAAGGGGAACGAGTAAAATGGAAACACCCCACCTGAGGGCTCCAGGTGCCAGGCATAGGTGGCTGCCAAGACCACTTGGCTGGTAAGGGAATGGCCTATGTGGTCAAGGGCCAAACATCACCCCCATTTTACCACCTCTGTAGAGGACAGCCAGTATTTTAAGCCGACCCATTAAAAGCAAAAAGCACTTATGTATGACAAGTAACCACCCGGTCCCCACAGAGCCCAGGCCAACCCTTTGTTGGTTAATTATAACTGCTTAGAGAGACAGGCCAGCGAGAAAGAGGGTCGTAGCATCCAGCACTTGCAGGGTGGCTACAGACCAGGGTATTCCAGCCAGAAACCATTACCTGCTGTTGGTTCCACTTGAGTCAGGGGACGACAAAACCATCAGAGGGGATCTGGTTCTCAAAACAACCGTCCGCTTCCAGCCCTTCTTGCCTAAGAATGTTATACACCCACTGAAAGGAGGGGGAGAGAGATGGCTCCACAATCCACTCATCACCCCTTGACAGACACCCCAAACCGACCTTTTGGTGCATTCCCCTGGCTCCTCCAGGGAGACAGGACTAAAGCTATAAATGCCACGCCAGGAGGATCTACATCCGTGGCTGCCCTGTCCCCAAGCATCCCGCCCATGCTCAGAGGATCTACATCTGCCAGTTCTGTCCCCAAGCACTGTTCTTAGGGTCCAGAGTGATTTCCTTCCACCCAGCTGGCACTCAGCCATGAGTCATCACAAGGGTCTCCTGCAGCTTGGATGGGCCTGGCTCTTCCCATGTCAGCATAGTGCACATGCTCTGTGGGAGGCCCCCACAGACCCAGGCTGTTGCCCCTAGCAGCAGTGACCCTCCACCGCCTTCACAGGACTCAGGGAAGAGCTCATGGATCCTATTTCACCTCTATCTCAGGACCACATGGAAAAGAGTAGTAGGCTGAGTAGCAACCGCAGTTTCCTCTTCTGTGGAGGGGCCAGGCTACCCATCAGGTAGAGCAGTGAGAGCCTTTGCCTTACAGCTCATGTGTGCAGGTTTCTGCCATGCTTGGGATTCTCACTGTGTGGCCAGCACCCTGTCTTCGAGCCAGCTGTGCAGATGCCGCTTATCAGCAGTCTCTGCTATACAGCCTCGCATGAGCAGAACGAAAGCTGTATAGAGACACAGACAGCACCACTAAGACCTTTCAGGGCTACCCAGGCTCCTGGCTCCCTTGTGTCACCCTTGACTAGCTGCTGTCAACAGCTCTGCAGAGGATCTTTCCCTAGGCTCAGACAAATTCCCCAGGACATCCCTTTACTGGTCCTGGAGGCCTGACTGAGGTTAGAGGTTGCAGGAGGTTGGGCTGAGAAGGCTCTGGGCTCACAGGCCTCAAACCCCAGTGCCCCAGTTTCCCTCACTTCCCCCAGCTCTGTGACCCTTGCAAACATGAACTCATGCAGGACAGTGAACCTGCCCCACATCTGGGGAGAGACCTGCTAGGAAACCAGAGAGGTGAGGGCTGCGGACACTACTGCCCCTTCCTCCTCACATACAGTCAGAATGGTTCTCAGCTCACTGACGTAGGAGGAGTGACACTGAGGTGTGGATGGGAGCCAGGGAACCAACACTACCAGGCAGCCATCCATGGTCCCTCTTCCAATTCCCAAGAAGTGCTAGACAGGCATCACCCCAAGGTTAGGGGAGGCACGGGACTGCCTTAGGGTCCCCACCACTCACACCCTTGAGCCTGAGGGCTGAACACTGCATTGGGCCTCACCTCTCAGCTGGACGGACTGGGGAGAGGGCAGCTGGGCCTCCCAGGTCTCCTGCAACCTCTCACCCGTCCATTCCCTTATAAAACTTATTTCATTACACATATGTGTATGAATTAGATCATAAATAATAAGTAGAATTTGTTTTCATGTCCTTAAAGTGTATATACACTTGTACACTCTACATATTTTGCAACTTTCTTTTGTCTGGACACACTACACTTTTGAGGTCAGTCCTTATTGACACAGGAAGCTCTGGTTTTCTATCAAATGACTGGATCTCAGTTAAACTTTCTTCATAATGATAAATAAATAAATAAATAAAATAAAAATGATTGCAGATTCCAAAGAGCTTTTAAGTCGGTTGTATCTATTGATATTTACTATTTTTTTATTATACTTTAAGTTCTAGGATACATGTGCACAATATGCAGGTTTGTTACATATGAAT
>JAKGGE010000839.1:0-34021 GCA_023748175.1 Hoolock leuconedys
ATAAAACATTTTATTACATATGTGTATGGTCATAAATAATAAGTAGAATTTGTTTTCATGTCCTAAAAGTGTATATACATTGTACACTCTACATATTTTGCAACTTTCTTTTGTCTGGACACACTACATTTTTGAGGTCAGTCCTTATTGACACAGGAAGCTCTGGTTTTCTATCAAATGACTGGATCTCAGTTAAACTTTCTTCATAATGATAAATAAATAAATAAATAAAATAAAAATGATTGCAGATTCCAAAGAGCTTTTAAGTCGGTTGTATCTATTGATATTTACTATTTTTTTATTATACTTTAAGTTCTAGGATACATGTGCACAATATGCAGGTTTGTTACATATGAATACATGTGCCATGTTGGTGTGCTGCACCCATTAACTCATCATTTACATTAGATATATCTCCTAATGCTAACCCTCCCCTTCCCCCACCCCACAACAGGCCCCCTTCCTGTGTTCAAGTGTTCTCATTGTTCAATTCCCACCTATGAGTGAGAACATGCAGTCAGTGTTTGGTTTTTTGTCCCTGCCATAGTTTGCTGAGAATGATGGTTTCCAGCTTCATCCATGTCCCTACAAAGGACATGAACTCATCCTTTTTATGGCTGCATAGTATTCCACGGTGTATATGTGCCACATTTTCTTAATCCAGTCTATCATTGATGCACATTTGGGTTGGTTCCAAGTGTTTGCTATTGTGAATAGTGCTGCAGTAAACATATGTGTGCATGTGTCTTTATAGTAGCATGATTTATAATCTTTTGGGTATATATCCAGTAATGGGATGGCTGGGTCAAATGGTTTTCTAGTTCTAGGTCCTTGAGGAATCGCCACACTTTCTTCCACCATGGTTGACCCAGTTTACAGTCCCACCAACAGTGTAAAAGTGTTCCTATTTCTCCACATCCTTTATTTATTTATTTATTTATTTATTTATTTTGGAGACGGAGTCTCGCTCTGTCACCCAGGCTGGAGTGCAGTGGCACGATCTCAGCTCACTGCAAGCTCCGCCTCCCGAGTTCACGCCATTCTCCTGCCTCAGCCTGTCCGAGTAGCTGGGACTACAGGCGCCTGCCACCATGCCCGGCTAATTTTTTGTATTTTTAGTAGAAACAGGGTTTCACCGTGGTCTCGATCTCCTGACCTCGTGATCTGCCTGCCTTGGCCTCCCAAAGTGCTGGGATTACAAGCGTGAGCCACCGCACCCGGCCTCTCCACATCCTTTACAGCACCTGTTGTTTCCTGACTTTTTAATGATCACCATTCTAACTGGTGTGAGATGGTATCTCATTGAGGTTTTGATTTGCATTTCTCTGATGGCCAGTGATGATGAGCATTTTTTAATGTGTCTGTTGGCTGCATAAATGTCTTCTTTTGAGAAGCATCTGTTCATATCCTTTGCCCACTTTTTGATGGGGTTGTTTCTGTTTTTCTTGTAAATTTGTTTGAGTTCTTTGTAGATTCTGGATATTAGCCCTTTGTCAGATGAGTAGATTGCACAAATTTTCTCCCATTCTGTAGGTTGCCCATTCACTCTGTTGGTAGTTTCTTTTGCTGTGCAGAAGCTCTTTAGTTTAATTAGATCCCATTTGTCTATTTTGGCTTTTGTTGCCATTGCTTTTGGTGTTTTAGACATGAAGTCCTTGCCCATGCCTATGTCCTAAATGGTATTGCCTAGGTTTTCTTCTAGGGTTTTTATGGTTTTAGGTTTAACATTTAAGTCTTTAATCCATCTTGAATTAATTTTTGTCTAAGGTTTAAGGAAGGGATCCAGCTTCAGCTTTCTACACGTGGCTAACCAGTTTTCCCAACGCCATTTATTAAATAGGGAATCCTTTCCCCATTTCTTGTTTTGTCAGGTTTGTCAAAGATCAGATGGTTGTATATATGTGGTATTATTTCTGAGGGCTCTGTTCTGTTCCATTGGTCTATATCTCTGTTTTGGTACCAGTACCATGCTATTTTGGTTACTGTAGCCTTGTAGTATAGTTTGAAGTCAGGTAGTGTGATGCCTCCAGCTTTGTTCTTTTGTCTTAGGATTGTCTTGGCAATGCAGGCTCTTTTTTGGTTCCATACGAACTTTAAAGTAGCTTTTTCCAATTCTGTGAAGAAAGTCATTGGTAGCTTGATGGGGATGGCATTGAATCTATAAATTACCTTGGGCAGTATGGCTGTTTCCATTATATTGATTCTTCCTATCCATGAGCATGGAATGTTCTTCTATTTGTTTGTGTCCTCTTTTATTTCATTGAGCAGTGGTTTGTAATTCTCCTTGAAGAGGTCCTTCACTATTTTAGAAATAAAAACTAAAATTTTAAAAAAACAAGCATGCACAGCCATACATTCCAATAGCCTTTAGAAATATGACCCATTCACCATTAGAGCTATGATGTTATGACACATCATGTCTATGAAAAGCTCCACTGTACATTTGAAAGAGAATGAGAGTGCAAATGGCAAATAACATTTTGTATTATTTGATGTCTTTTACCCCCTGCCTGGATCTTGAACTCCAGGGATTCTCAGATCACAATTTAGAGCCAACATTTTAAACCACATATGTGGTTGTGGATAAATGGGCCCTTGATGAAATGGACTTCAAAGTTTCCCTTCTGTGTTTTTGGCTTTTTTCTTTCACTTGTCTTAAAAAATTTAAATTCCAACAATTTTGTTTATATAGAAAAAAGGAAAATATTTTGTTATATATTATATATCATATATATATGTATTCCTTTCTTATCTCATGGCACTATGTGCTCTTTGGATCTAGTGTGGTCCTAGACTGATCCTGTTTTTACATGAGAACAGTTAGGGCCCTTACAGCTCTCATTTTGCAAATAAATGTATGAAGTTTATCCAAGTATTTGAAAGTAAATTCTGAAGATAGTGGTGCATTGATCAAGGAAAGACCATCTCATTATAATTAAATAGTTTTAAAAGTATATTTATTATGTTTTTGTAAATCCTGTGTCTCTACAATACATACACACAATGCTGTCATATATATTTAAGCTTAAAATGGTTAGACATAAATTCTGTATATAAAAAATTTATATCCATGAAGAATCTTAATGGAAAGCAAAATATATAATAGAGACTGCTGAGTGAATGAAAGTAAGTAATAGTAAACAGTAAAAATGTAGAAAAGTGAGAGATGATAGTTAATTAAACTTACCTGAATGAATTGTAAGCATAGGACATGTAAAATATAATCAGCCCGAATGCATAGTATGTTTGTGGGAGACAGCAGGACGCGGGAGTGTTTCTGTGAAGAAAACATGTATACAGGTTAGTCAAATTATTGTGTTATTTATATCCTAATAAATGAAAACTTCATTTTCGGATTTTTCAGATTGGCATCCTACTAATTTGACCCTTAGTGATGAGACTTGTCAGAGATCCAAGAATCTGAAAGTTGATGATAAATGTCCATCTATATCACCATCAATGCCTGAAAATCAGTCAGCAACCAAAGAATTGGGACAGATGAACTTCCATGACTGTGCCAATCACAGCTACCAGAAAACAAAGAGAGCAAAGAAGGTAACAAAGAAGCATAGAGAATTCAGTCCTAGAGTGCCTCTGCTTGGCTGCATAGTGCTACGATTCTGACTTTAAGAAAACCATTTTTTGGTAAAATGTGCATTGTGTTTACTCTCTTTTTGCACTGAACAGAATACCTTTTGGCAGATCATTTGTAAACTTCCTTTAACCAAAGCAGCATCTAGATAACAGAGAATTAGGGGAAAGCATGACTTTCTTTAGGAAGTAGGATTATATTTAGAATGTAGGGACTAAGTATGTTTAGGGACTAACATAGGATTATATTTAGGATAACTTAGTAGAGACCTAAAGATTGCTGACTCAAACACAATGTGGTTTCTTTGCTTTATTTTTACAGCTCTGAATTCACAGCTGTTAGTTATGACTATATGCGCTATAACTTAAAAGGCACCTTCCTACACCTGTAATCCCAGCACTTTGGGAGGCTGAGGCAGGTGCATCACAAAGTCAGGAATTCAAGACCAGCCTGGCCGATATGATGAAAATACAATACTAAAAATACAAAAAAACTAGCCAGGCATGGTGGTGCACACCTGTAGTCCCAGCTACTCGGGAGTCTGAGGCAGGAGAATCACTTGAACCCAGGCAGCGAAGGTTGCAGTGAGCTGAGATTGTGCCACTGCACTCCAGCCTGGGCAATAGAGGGAGACTCTGTCTCAAAAAAAAAAAATAAATAAAAATAAATAAATAAAAACACACAAAAAAAACAAACAAAACAAAAACAAAAAAAAAAACCCTTCCAAAAGCAAATATTAAGGGACTTCCTATCATTTCTATGACTTTCTGTATTATAGAATCGACTTTTCAAGTCAGTAATTAATGAGACTTATTGAGAATTTGCTGCACAGTATCTCCTTGGCTGTGTCCACATGAGCTACCACCTTGTGTTAATAAATGTGTTCACTAGGGATGTTGATTTTGGCATTGACAGTGTTCTATCACCAATGCACATAGGACCAGGGACCACTCTTGAGAATATTAATGTCCAAGCATCTTAAAATTATACATAAGGCTTTCATAATGTGACTTCTGCTAAGCTCTCCATCTTTAGCCCTTTCCCCCGTGTGCCCTTTCTCTGGCCTTACTGAACTGCTGGTCTGGTCCTGCTCACCCATCCCTTGATTGTAGGCAAATACATATATGCTTTCAGTCCTCTTTCTGCCTTTTGTTGCTGCCTCTCATGCTCTCACTCTTTCCTGTCCCCTACCCCTTCTAATTTAGGCTAGCCTCACTCTTTAAGCCTCAGCTTGGGCAGGATCTCTAGAAAAGTCATCTCTGACATGCTTTCTTTTCACTCTTTAAACCCTAGTGCCTAGTGCCGTGAGACCAGCTCGGTCGGGGAGACCGTAACCCAGTGGTGCTAGAGGAATTAAAGACGCACACACAGAAATATAGAGGTGTGAAGTGGGAAATCAGGGGTCTCACAGCCTTCAGAGCTGAGGGAAGGCGAACAGAACCTCACATGTTTAATGACAAACCAGTCATTAGCATGGTTTCTATAGATATTAAATTAACTAAAAGTATCCCTTATGGGAAATGAAGGGATGCGCTGAATTAAGTGCAGCAGGAACATGCCCTTAAGACACAGATCGCTCATGCTTTGTTTGTGGCTTAGAGATGCCAGCTAAGCTGAGTTTTTTCCACTCTGGGCGGGCCAGGTGTTCCTTGCCCTCATTCCCATAAACCCACAACCTTCCAGCTTGGGTGTTAGGGCCATTATGGACATGTTACAGTGCTGCAGAGATTTTATTTATGGCCAGTTTTAGGGCCAGTTTATGGCCAGATTTTGGGGGGCTTTCTCCCAACACCTAGGACATAGCAAGACTCAATACATAATTGCTGAGTAAAATAGATAATGACTCCTTCGTACAAAAATGATTTTCAAGATTGTTCCCTACAGTCAAGGAGCAAAAGGGAATAGATGTGTAAAGCAATAATTGACAGTTCGGGTGGTGGAGATGCAGTAGAAAAATGAGTAAAGTTCTAGGGCAGTCCCAAGGAAGGAGATACCTAGATACCTGTTTACCTGGGGAAAGATAGCCAAGATGAGGGTCAACTTCACCTAGCAGTCTTTTATTTTATTGTATTTTATTTATTTATTTTTAGCAGTCTGTTTTAAAAGATGAAAACATTAATACATTTGTCAGAATAATACAGGGAAAACATTTCAGATGTTAGGAAGAGGGTGTACACCAATAAAGGTGTCCGCAGTCATTTTGGAAGTCATTAATAAGGTACTGTTAGGAAGTGGAGAACAGTATGCAGCATTGCCTAATAATATTGCTACTGCATTCCAAAATTTTGTTTTGTTTGTGATGGCTTTGTTCATTGATGTTGGGTGGATGAATCCGTGAGTGAATCTTCAACATGATTGTATATCTTTAACCTGGTGGCATCTAGTGTCTCCCAGAAAGTGGTTTGTTGAAGTTTTAGAGAATAGAAGTATTTCTTAAAGAAGTAAGTATTCCACTAAAGATCAAGCTTCATTTAAACTCTCAATTTATGAAATAAAATGAAATGTAATTTAAAATCTATTTTTATAAAGACTATGTCTTTTATCTAGCTGTTCTAAGTAGTTTAGCTGAACGTTTGGATTTCACAGCACAACAAGACTTGGAGCTGACATCAGAGGAAGCGCAAGAAAGACTTAAAGGATGTGAAAATAAGCAGCCACAGGTGTGGAAACATTTAAACTAAAATCTAAATTTCTGGTTTAATACTGTTTTCTTTGCTTTAATAATGTAAGATAGCCCAAATGAAATTACCTCTCAGACTAGCCTTTGAGAATCAATAGATCCTTACTTAATATTTAATTTTAAATACATTTAAACCAGTTATAAAACACAATATTGTTAGAATCTATCATAACTTATAGCTAATCTTTACCCTTGGAGTAGAGGCAAACATTCCAGAAGTTTGTTTGCTCTTCCATTCTTACAATATCCTTACAGGATAAAGAAAGTAAACATCAATTATCGAATCATATTATTTAGCAACAGAAATTTGAACAATTTAACAGTGATGGCCACTGAGTTGGATTCATGGTAAAAGAGTAATCATGGCCAGTGGCTCAGATTTTGCAGTTTTATATTGCCAATTACTAATGCCAAAGTTAAAGATGTATCCTGCCTTGTGGCCTTTCATTGACTTCAGGGTCTACGTTCAGTGAGAGTGGGGTTATGAAATCAACCCAACTGCCTATGAAGGGAATCATACCTTGCAGAATGGGATCTTTGGTGTTAGGGTACAAACAATAACTTTCTAACTTTTTAGATGCAGAAACTTAGTAAGAACTATCTTTAAAGTTTTAGTTAGTGTTATTAGGGGATCATAGTATATATTAGAACTGAACTGAAGAAGATAGTCTAGATATATAACCCTATGATGTTACAGTATATAATTTGAATGAAAACTTAAGAACTTGCTTTTCTTTCTGATTGGTGTTGATTCGGGCTCCTAATAATTTAAAGATTGCCTACACTCCAGTTAGTAATCTATAGAAAGAGTACTTTACATGTACTGTAGGGGCTCACTTTTCAAGTGAGGAAGCCTTTGTAACACTAGAAATCATCTGCTAATTCATTTTTGGTAGATTTAACACATAATGAATTAAGTTTATTCCAAACAAACAGTGGCAAAGTTAAGTTTGCTGGTTCATATTTTTCTCCTCCTTTCAGCTAAGACATTTTTTTTTAACTTCTTAGTTACAAGCCAGTGATTTGGGAGTAGCTAAACCTAGATAAGAAGTTTAACAGTTAAATTTTCATTTTAATTATTTGCGAATTTTTCTTTGTTCATACCTGTTATTTAAAGACAAAGCTATTTTTAAAACATGTAGCCCAACAGAGAAATACTCAAGAAACAAAACATGCAAATTAATCTTCCACTTTTGCATCTGCAGAAAACGTCTCAAGAACAAGAAATGGCTAAGGATTGTGATAGAGAGGATATACTTGTATATTCAATACTTCCTCGTGTGCAAAAGTCTGAGGAAATGTGGATTGCACAAGGCAAATTAGAGTGGAAAAACAAATTAAAACTCATTGCCTTTAATTTGACAAATAACATACCTGGTTGTGAGGAAGAAGATGCATCTGAAGTATCTGACTCTGTGGTATTCAAGACATTTCCTGAACAAAAAGAACCCAGTCTCAAAAATATCATCCATCCATACTGTCATCCATACTCTGGGTCCCTGGAACATGCTTGCCAGTCATCTTCTAAGCTTCATTTACATGAAAATAACTTAGACTGTGACAGTGATAACAAACCAGGCATTGAACATATTTTTAGTACGGATGAGAACTTTCGTAATGATGCAGGCATTAAGAAAGCAAGGAACCCAGAAGCAGTTGAAATGAAAGAAGACCAAGAGTTTGATTTGCAAATGACAAAAAATATGAACCAAAATAGTGACAGTGGCAGTACAAATAACTATAAAAGCCTGAAACCTAAATTAGAAAATCTGAGTTCTTTACCACCAGATTCTGACAGAACATCAAAAGTATATCTACATGAAGAATTACAGCAAGACATGCAAAGCTTAAGAAGGAAGTCGACAGGTTAGAAGAGTTCCTGGCTTTGAAGAAAGAAAACGTTCAACTTCTGAAAGAGGTAGGTTTTACTTACTGCCACTCTTTGTTTTTTCTCTGTCAATTATCTGGTCCATTCTGATTTTCCACGTAGGAATAGCTTATGAAAAGCATACAGTTTGGTTCTCTAAATCTGTAATTGTGTGTAGAATCAGATGATTTCTAAGTATTGGGAGTTTAGGAAAACTTTCTCATAATCTTTGTTTCTTAATCCACCTAAGTCTCTCTGTCAGTCTTCCAAGTGGCATATGGATGTGAAACTCATTTAGCCATATATCATGTGACCTTCAGAACCAGGAGAGGCGTCAAGAAAATCGATAAAGGAAATGTGATGAGCTTGAGGGCTTTTTCCTTTTACTGACTTAAAGATGAGATGCAGCTAACAGTAAGACCGGAATACAGTAGAAAGGAAGCAATGACTAAGAAGAGATATAAAAATGTATCTGGCGGGCATAATGGCAAACACCTGTAGTCTCAGCTACTAAGGGAGAATGAGGCAGGAGGATGGCTTGAGCCCAGGAGTTCTGGGCCATAGTGTGCTATGCCGATCAGGTGTTCACACTAAGTTCGGCATCAATATGGTGACCTTCTGGGAGCGGGGCACCACCAGATTTGCTAAGGAAGGGTGAACTGGCCCAGGTCGGAAATGGAGCAGGTCATAAGTAACTCCCGTGCTGATCAGTAGTGGGATCGTGCCTGTGAATAGCTACTGCATTCCAGGCTGGGCAACATAGTGAGACCTCATCTCTTACTAAAAAAAAAAAAAAAAAAAAAAAAGAAAAGAAAAAAGTGGCCAGACCACCAAGGCGTAGTATTCCTGGCCAATGAATCTGTTTATTGTGCTTTCATGTTTTCAGGTTTATCTGTTTAACTGAAACTGTTGGAACAATTCCATCGTGACCACTTTAAATATTTTTCAACAACAAGTATATACACTTTAATATATGTACTTTACTGTATGTGGAATCATGATGTTTTATTTCATTTTAAAGAAAACCCAGAGGTAGCAAGTCAGAGTCTTCCTTACAATCAGAGGATGCAGAAACAGATGACCTTTTAAGAGTCCTGAGCACAGAACTTGAATTTCTTGATTTGGATCTAATGAGGCCTGAGGAAGAACAGATTAGTTCCCCTGTAAGCCAGCCCTCAGAAGAGCTTGAGGAGAAAACCAACCGGATGCCCCAAGATGAACTGGGATGAGAAAGAGGGGACTTGGAGTCAGAAAACAGAGAGGAGGGACAAGAAAGGAGAGTATCTGACATCCAGTCCAAAGCAGGGATCTCCAGGCAGTTGCTGGTGTCCAGCACCACAGAGGACATTCTGTTTCAAAAGGATAAAAGTGCCCCGGTGTATCCCTTGGTAGCGTGTGCTTTTAAATCTCCCCAAGCTTTGAGGTATTGTGCAATGAGAATTTATGCATGTGGGGGGAAAAATACTACCAGAAGGTTACATTTTAAACTAATAATAGACTCGTGTCTTTTTTACTTTTTGGGTGGAGTCTCGCTCTGTCGCCCAGGTTGGAGTGCAGTGGCACAATCTTGGCTCACTGCAGCCTCCACCTCCCAGGTTCAAGCGATTTTTGTGCCTCAGTTTCCAGAGTAGCTGGGATTAGGGGCATGAGCCACCATGCCTGGCTAATTTTTGTTTTTATAGTAGAGATGGGGTCTTGGCATGTTCGCCAGGTTGGTCTTGAACTCCTGACCTCAGGTGATCCACCTGCCTCGGCCTCCCAAAGTGCTGGGATTACAGGCATGTGGCACCGCTTCTGGCCTAGACTTGTGTCTTTTACAGTTCAGTTAAGAGCTCTGACTGGAACATGGGTGACTGAACATGAACTTCAGAGCTGCATCTGGGTTCAGTGGTATTGCTCAGCAGGCAGGAAATTCCAGACATAGTTTGTCTATTGCATAGGATGCTATGTCACGTGTGAGATTCAAACTCCATTCTGCACCTCTCCCCAGCTTCCTCCTCCCCCTTTCCTTCTCACTTCCTCTCCCTCTTCTTCCCCTGCCCTCTCCTTTCCCTTTTCTCTCCTCCCCTCCTGTCCCCTCTCCTTTTCCTCTATCACATTATAAAATGTGCCACCAATTCCACTCCTTCCCCTTCTTACCTCACCTCTTCTGCCTGGATATCTTCTTTTACTTATTTATTTATTTATTTATTTATTTATTTATTTATTTATTTATTTATTTATTTATTTATTTATTTATTTATTTATTTATTTATTTATTTATTTATTTATTTATTTATTTATTTATTTATTTATTTATTTATTTATTTATTTATTTATTTATTTATTTATTTATTTATTTATTTATTTATTTATTTATTTATTTATTTATTTATTTATTTATTTATTTATTTATTTATTTATTTATTTATTTATTTATTTATTTATTTATTTATTTATTTATTTATTTATTTATTTATTTATTTATTTATTTATTTATTTATTTATTTATTTATTTATTTATTTATTTATTTATTTATTTATTTATTTATTTATTTATTTATTTATTTATTTATTTATTTATTTATTTATTTATTTATTTATTTATTTATTTATTTATTTATTTATTTATTTATTTATTTATTTATTTATTTATTTATTTATTTATTTATTTATTTATTTATTTATTTATTTATTTATTTATTTATTTATTTATTTATTTATTTATTTATTTATTTATTTATTTATTTATTTATTTATTTATTTATTTATTTATTTATTTATTTATTTATTTATTTATTTATTTATTTATTTATTTATTTATTTATTTATTTAATTTGTTTAAGTTCTTTGTAGACTCTGGATATTAGCCCTTTGTCAGATGGGTAGATTGCACAAATTTTCTCCCATTCTGTAGGTTGCCCGTTCACTCTGATGGTAGTTTCTTTTGCTGTGCAGAAGTTCTTTAGTTTAATTAGATCCCATTTGTCTATTTTGGCTTTTGTTGCCATTGCTTTTGGTGTTTTAGATATGAAGTCCTTGCCCATGCCTATGTCCTGAATGGTATTGCCTAGGTTTTCTTCTAGGGTTTTTATGGTTTTAGGCCTAACATTTAAGTCTTTAATCCATCTTGAATTAATTTTTGTCTAAGGTATAAGGAAGGGATCCAGTTTCAGCTTTCTACATATGGCTAACCAGTTTTCCCAGCACCATTTATTAAATAGGGAATCCTTTCCCCATGTCTTGTTTTTGTCAGGGTTGTCAAAGATCAGATGGTTGTAGATGTGTGGTATTATTTCTGAGGCCTCTGTTCTATTCCATTGGTCTATATCTCTGTTTTGGTATCAGTACCATGCTGTTTTGGTTACTGTAGCCTTGTAGTGTAGTTTGAAGTCAGGTAGCGTGATGCCTCCAGCTTTGTACTTTTTGCTTAGGATTGTCTTGGCAATGCAGGCTCTTTTTTGGTTCCATATGAACTTTAAAGTAGTTTTTTCCAATTCTGTGAAGAAAGTCATTAGTAGCTTGATGGGGATGGCATTGAATCTATAAAATACCTTGGGTAGTATGGCCATTTTCACGATATTGATTCTTCCTATCCATGAGCATGGAATGTTCTTCCATTTGTTTGTGTCCTCCTTTACTTTGTTGAGCAGTGGTTTGTAGTTCTCCTTGAAGAGGTCCTTCACATCCCCTTTAAGTTGGATTCCTAGGTATTTTATTCTCCTTGTAGCAATTGTTTTGCTCTCTGTTTGTCTGTTATTGGTGTATAGGAATGCTTGTGATTTTTGCACTTTGATTTTGTATACTGAGACTTTGTTCAAGTTGCTCATCAGCTTAAGGAGATTTTGGGCTGAGACGATGGGGTTTTCTAAATATACAATCATGTCATCTGCAAACAGGGACAATTTGACTTCCTCTTTTCCTAACTGAATACACTTTCTTTCTTTCTCTTGCCTGATTGTCCTGGCTAGAGCTTCCAACACTATGTTGAATAGGAGTGGTGAGAGAGGGCATCCCTGTCTTGTGCCAGTTTTCAAAGGGAATGCTTCTAGCTTTTGCCCATTCAGTATGATATTGGCTGTGGGTTTGTCATAAATGGCTCTTATTATTTTGAGATATGTTCCATCAATACCTAGTTTATTGAGAGTTTTTAGCATGAAGGGCTGTTGAATTTTGTCGAAGGCCTTTTCTGCATCGATTTGAGATAATCATGTGGTTTCCGTCGTTGGTTCTGTTTATGTAATGGATTATATTTATTGATTTGTGTATGTTGAACCAGCCTTGCATCCCAGGGATGAAGCCGACTTGATGGTGCTGGATAAGCTTTTTGATGTGCCGCTGGATTCGGTTTGCCAGTATTTTATTGAGGATTTTCGCATCGATGTTCATCAGAGGTATTGGTCTAAAATTCTGTTTTTATTTTGTTGTGTCTCTGCCAGGCTTTGGTATCAGGATGATGCTGGCCTCCTAAAATGAGTTAGGGAGGATTCCCTCTTTTTCTATTGATTGGAATAGTTTCAGAAGGATTGGGACCAGCTCCTCTTTGTACCTCTGGTAGAATTTGGCTGTGAATTCATCTGGTCCTGGACTTTTTTTGGTTGTTAGGCTGTTGATTATTGCCTCAATTTCAGAGCCTGTTATTGATCTATTCAGAGATTCAGCTTCTTCCTGGTTTAGTCTTGGGAGAGTGTATGTGTCCAGGAATTTATCCATTTCTTCTAGATTTTCTGGTTTATTTTCGTAGAAGTGTTTATAGTATTCTTTGATGGTAGTTTGTATTTCTGTGTGATCGGTGGTGATATCCCCTTCATCGTTTTTTATTGCATCTATTTGATTCTTCTCTCTTTTCTTTATTAGTCTTGCTAGCATTCTATCAATTTTGTTGATCTTTTCAGAAAACCAGCTCCTGGATTCATTGATTTTTTTTTTGAAGGGTTTTTTTGTGTCTCTATCTCCTTCAGTACTGCTCTGATCTTAGTTATTTCTTGCCTTCTGCTAGCTTTTGAATTTGTTTGTTCTTGCTTCTCTAGTTCTTTTAATTGTGATGTTAGGGTGTCAATTTTAGATCTTTCCTGCTTTCTCTTGTGGGCATTTAGTGCTATAAATTTCCCTCTACACACTGCTTTAAATGTGTCCCAGAGATTCTGGTACTTTGTGTCTTTGTTCTCATTGGTTTCAAAGAACATCTTTATATTGGCCTTCATTTTGTTATTTACCCAGTAGTCACTCAGGAGCAGGTTGTTCACTTTATATGTAGTTCTGTGGTTTGGAGTGAGTTTCTTAATCCCAATTCTAATTTCATTGCACCATGGTCTGAGAGACAGTTTGTTGTGATTTCTGTTCTTTTACATTTGCTGAGGAGTGCTTTACTTCCAGCTATTTGGTCAATTTTGGAGTAAGTGTGATGTGGTGCTGAGAAGAATGTATATTCTGTTGATTTTGGGTGGAGATTTCTGTAGATGTCTATTAGGTCTGCTTGGTGCAGAGCTGAGTTCAAGTCCTGGATATCCTTGTTAACCTTCTGTCTCTTTGATCTGTCTAATACTGACAGTGGGGTGTTAAAGTCCCCCACTATTATTGTGTGGGAGTCTAAGTCTCTTTGTAGGTCTCTAAGGACTTGCTTTATGAATCTGGGTGCTCCTGTATTGGGTGCATATATATGTAGGGTAGTTAACTCTTCTTGTTGAATTGATCCCTTTACCATTATGTAATGGCCTTCTTTGTCCCTTTTGATCTTTGTTGGTTTAAAGTCTGTTTTATTAGAGACTAGGATTGCAACCCCTGCTCTTTTTTGCTTTCTGTTTGCTTGGCAGATCTTCCTCCTTCCCTTTATTTTCAGCCTATGTGTGTCTCTGCACATGAGATGGGTCTCCTGAATGCAGCACACTGATGGGTCTTGACTATTTTTCGAATTTGCCAGTCTGTGTCTTTTAATTGGGGCATTTAGCCCATTTAGATTTAAGGTTAATATTGTTATGTGTGAATTTGATCCTGTCATTATGATGTTAGCTGGTTATTTTGCCCATTAGTTGATGCAGTTTTTTCCTAGCATTGATGGTCATTACAATTTGTCATGTTTTTGCAGTGGCTGGTACTGGTTGTTCCTTTCCATGTTTAGTGCTTCCTTCAGGAGCTCTTGTAAGTCAAGGCAGGCCTGGTGGTGACAAAATCTCTCAGCATTTGCTTGTCTGTAAAGGATTTTATTTCTCCTTCACTGATGAAGCTTAGTTTGGCTGGATATGAAATTCTGGGTTGAAAACTCTTTCCTTTAAGAATGTTGAATATTGGCCCCCACTCTCTTCTGGCTTGTAGAGTTTCTGTCGAAAGATCTACTGTTAGTCCGATGGGCTTCCCTTTGTGGGTAACCCGACCTTTCTCTCTGGCTGCCCTTAACACTTTTTTCTTCATTTCAACCTTGGTGAGTCTGAGAATTATGTGTCTTGGGGTTGCTCTTCTCGAGGAGTAACTTTGTAGTGGTCTCTCTCTTTCCTGAATTTGAATGTTGGCCTGCCTTGCCAGGTTGGGGACATCATCCTGGATAATGTGCTGAGGAGTGTTTTCCAAATGGGTTCCATTCTCCCCGTCACTTTCAGGTACACCCGTCAAACATAGCTTTGGTCTTTTCACATAGTCCCATATTTCTTGGAGGCTTTGTTCCTTTCTTTTTCCTCTTTTTTCTCTAAACTTCTCTTCTCACTTTATTTCATTAAGTTGATCTTCAATCACTGATACCCTTTCTTCCACACGATGGAATTTGCTATTGAAGCTTGTGCATGCATCATGTAGTTCTCATGCCATGGTTTTCAGCTCCATCCGGTCATTTAAGTCTTCTCTACACTGTTTATTCTAGTTAGCCATTCAACTAATCTTTTTTCAAGGTTTTTAGCTTCCTCACAATGGGTTCGAACATCCTCCTTACGCTCAGAGAAGTTTGTTATTACCAACCTTCTGAAGGCTACTTCTGTCAGCTCGTCAAAGTCATTCTCTGTCAGCTTTGTTCCATTGCTGGCGATGAGCTGTGATCCTTTGGAGGAGAAGAGGCACTCTGGTTTTTAGAATTTTCAGCTTTTGTGCTCTGGTTTCTCCCCATCTTTGTGGTTTTATCTACCTTTGGTCTTTGATGTTGGTGACCTACAGGTGGGGTTTTGGTGTGTATGTCCTTATTGTTGATGCTGATGCTATTCCTTTCTGTTTGCTGGTTTTCCTTCTGACGATCAGGTCCCTGAGCTGCAGGTCTGTTGGAGTTTACTGGAGGTCCACTCCAGACGCTGTTTGCCTGGGTATCACCAGTGGAGGCTGCAGAACAGCAAATATTACAGAACAGCAAATATTGCTGCCTGATTCTTCCTCTAGAAGCTTCATCCCAGAGGGGCACCAGCCCGTATGAGGTGTCAGTCAGCCTGTACTGGGAGGGGTCTTCCAGATAGGCTATATGGGGGCCAGGGACCCACTGAGGAGGCAGTCTGTCTGTTCTCCCAGCTCAAATACTGTGCTGGGAGAACCACTGCTCTCTTCAGAGCTGTCAGACAGGGAGGTTTAAGTCTGCAGAATTTCTTGCTGCCTTTTGTTCAGCTATGCCCTGTCCCCAGAGATGGAGTCTAGAGGCAGTAGGCCTTGTTGAGCTGCGGCTGGCTCCACCCAGTTTGAGCTTCTCCAGCTTCTTTGTTTACCTACCCAAGCCTTAGCAATGGCAGACACCCCTTTCCCTGCCAGGCTGCTGCCCAGCAGGTCGATCTCAGACTGCTGCGCTAGCAGTGAGCAAGGCTCCGTGGGCATGGGATTAGCTGAACCATGAGTGAGATATAATCTCCTGGTGTGCCGTTGGCTAAGACCATTGGAAAAGCGCAGTATTTGGGTGAGACTGTCCCGTTTTTCCAGTACAGTCTGTCACGGCTTCCCTTGGCTAGGGCGATCTGACCTGCACTTCCGAGATTGAGAGCGAGCCAGCCTGCTTCAGTTTGCCCTCCATGGGCTGCACCCACTTTCCAACCAGTCCTGGTGAGATGAACCAGGTAACTCAGTTGGAAACCCAGAAATCCCTGGTCTTCTGCGTCTGTCACGCTGGGAGCTGCAGACCAAAGCTGTTCGTATTCATGCATCTTGGAACGGAATTTATTTTTTCTCTGTCAATTATCTGGTCCATTCTGATTTTCCACGTAGGAATAGCTCATGGAAAGCATACAGTTCGGTTCTCTAAATCTGTAATTGTGTGTAGAATCAGATGATTTCTAAGTATTGGGAGTTTAGGAAAACTTTCTCATAATCTTTGTTTCTTAATCCACCTAAGTCTCTCTGTCAGTCTTCCAAGTGGCATATGGATGTGAAACTCATTTAGCCATATATCATTGATCTTCAGAACCAGGAGAGGCATCAAGACAATCGCTAAAGGAAATGTGATGAGCTTGAGGGCTTTTTCCTTTTACTGACTTAAAGATGAGATGCAGCTAACAATAAGATGGGAATACAGTAGAAAGGAAGCAATGACTAAGAAGAGATATAAAAATGTATCTGGCAGGTGTGGTGGCAAACACCTGTAGTCTCAGCTACTCGGGAGCCTGAGGCAAGAGGATGGCTTGAGCCCAGGAGTTCTGGGCCATAGTGTGCAGATCAGAACCTTCTACACCCCGCCAAGTTCATCATCAATATGGTGACCTCCTGGGTGTGGGGCTCCGCCAGATGGGCTAAGGAAGGGTGAACTGGTCCAGGTTGGAAATGGAGCAGGTCATAAGTAACTCCTGTGCTGATCAGTAGTGGGATTGCGCCTGTGAACGGCTACTGTATTCCAGCCTGAGCAACAGAGCAAGACCTCTTCTCTTACAAAAAAAAAAAAAAGAAAAGGAAAATAAAAAGAAAAAAAAAGTGTCCAGACCTGAGAGCTGCAGCAAATATTCCTGGCCAATGAATCTGTTTATTGTGCTTTCATGTTTTCAGGTTTATCTGTTTAACTGAAACTGTTGGAACTTACAATTCCATCGTGACCACTTTAAATATTTTTCAACAAGTATATACACTTTAATATATGTGTTTTACTATATGTGGAATCATGATCTTTTATTTCTTTTTAAAGAAAACCCAAAGAGGTAGCAAGTCAGAGTCTTCCTTACAATCAGAGGATGTGGAGGATG
Organism: Hoolock leuconedys; assembly: GCA_023748175.1. Taxonomy (NCBI): domain Eukaryota; kingdom Metazoa; phylum Chordata; class Mammalia; order Primates; family Hylobatidae; genus Hoolock; species Hoolock leuconedys. The sequence continues at coordinate 17,244 of JAKGGE010000839.1, forward strand.
CAGATGAGCTTTTAAGAGTCCTGAGCACAGAACTTGAATTTCTTGATTTGGATCAAATGAGTCCTGAGGAGAAACAGATTAGTTCCCTTGTAAGCCAGCCCTCAGAAGAGCTTGAGGAGAAAACTGACCCGATGCCCCAAGATGAACTGGGACGAGAAAGAGGGGACTTGGAGTCAGAAAACAGAGAGGAGGGACAAGAAAGGAGAGTATCTGACATCCAGTCCAAAGCAGGGATCTCCAGGCAGTTGCTGGTGTCCAGCACCACAGAGGACATTCTGTTTCAAAAGGATAAAAGTGCCCCGGTGTATCCCTTGGTAAGCGTAATGCTTTTAAATCTCCCCCAGCGCTTTGAGAGTATTGTGCAATAGGGGAATTTTATGCATGTGGGGGGAAAAATACTACCAGAAAGTTACATTTTAAACTAATAATAGACTCGTGTCTTTTTTACTTTTTGGATGGAGCCTTGCTCTGTCGCCCAGGTTGGAGTGCAGTGGCACAATCTTGGCTCACTGCAGCCTCCACCTCCCAGGTTCAAGCGATTTTTGTGCCTCAGTCTCCCAAGTAGCTGGGATTAGGGGCATGAGCCACCATGCCTGGCTAATTTTTGTATTTTTAGTAAAGATGGGGTCTCGCCATGTTGGCCAGCTTGGTCTTGAACTCTTGACCTCAGGTGATCCACCTGCTTCGGCCCCCCAAAGTGTTGGGATTACAGGCATGAGCCACCACCTCTGCTCCACATCTCTGCCTTTTGTGCAGCAGACTTGATCAAACATAAGGACTCACCTAATCCCCCAGCTGCATCTGTCTGGCTGTTCAGCAGGCAGGAAATTCCAGTTTGTTCCATTGCATAGGATGCTATGTCACGTGTGAGATTCAAACTCCATTCTGCACCTCTCCCCAGCTTCCTCCTCCCCCTTTCCTTCTCACTTCCTCTCCCTCTTCTTCCCCTCCCTCCGCTTTTATTTTTCTCTCCTGTTCCCCTCTCCTTTTCCTCTCTCACGTTATAAAATTCCTCCTTCATGTCACCAATTGCACCCCTTCCCCTTCTTGCTTCACCTCTTCTGCCTTCATATCTTTTTAAATTTTTTGATTCATTTTTTATTATACTTTAAGTTCTAGGATACATGTGCACAACGTACAGGTTTGTGACATAGGTATACATGTGCCATGTTGGTTTGCTGCACCCATTAACTCGTGATTTACATTAGGTGTTTCTGCTAATGCTATCCATCCCCCTGCCCCCCACCCCATGACAGGCCCTGCCCTGTGTCCAAGTGTTCTCATTGTTCAATTCCCACCTATGAGTGAGAACATGCGGTGTTTGGTTTTCTGTCCTTGTGATAGTTTACTCAGAAAGATGGTTTCCAGCTTCATCCGTGTCCCTGCAAAGGACATGAACTCATCCTTTTTAATGGCTGCATAGTATTCCCTGGTGTTTATGTGCCACATTTTCTTAATCCAGTCTATCATTGGTGGATATTTGGGTTGGTTCCTAGTCTTTGCCGTTGTGAATAGTGCTGCAATAAACATACGTGTGTGTGTGTGTGTGTGTCTTTATAGTAGCATGATTTATAATCCTTTGGGTATATACCCAGTAATGGGATCACTGGGTCAAATGGTATTTCTAGTTCTAGATCCTTGAGGAATCGCCACACTGTCTTTCACAATGGTTGAACTAGTTTACACTCCCACCAACAGTGTAAAAGTGGTCCTGTTTCTCCACATCCTCTCCAGCACCTATTGTTTCCTGACTTTTTAATAATTGCCATTCTGACTGGTGTGAGATGGTATCTCACTGTGGTTTTGATTTGCATTTCTCTGATGACCAGTGATGATGAGCATGTTTTCATGTGTTTGTTGGCTGAATAAATGTCTTCTTTTGAGCAGTTTCTGTTCATATCCTTTGCCCACTTTTTGATGGGGTTGTTTGTGTTTTTCTTGTAAATTTGTTTAAGTTCTTTATTAGCCCTTTGTCGGATGGGTAGATTGCACAAATTTTCTCCCATTCTGTAGGTTGCCTGTTCACTCCGATGGTAGTTTCTTTTGCTGTGCAGAAGCTCTTTAGTTTAATTAGATCCCATTTTTCTATTTTGGCTTTTGTTGCCATTGCTTTTGGTGTTTTAGTCATGAAGTCCTTGCCCATGCCTATGTCCTGAATGGTATTGCCTAGGTTTTCTTCTAGGGTTTTTGTGGTTTTAGGTCTAACATCTAAGTCTTTAATCCATCTTGAATTAATTTTTGTCTAAGGTGTAAGGAAGGGATCCAGTTTCAGCTTTCTGCATATGGCTAACCAGTTTTCCCAGCACCATCTATTAAATAGGGAATCCTTTCCCCATTTCTTGTTTTTGTCAGGTTTGTCAAAGATCAGATGGTTGTAGATGTGTGGTGTTATTTCTGAGCTCAAACACCGTGCTGGGAGAACCACTGTTATCTTCAGAGCTGTCAGACAGGGAGGTTTAAGTCTGCAGACTTTTTTTCAACTATGCCCTGCCTCCAGCGATGGAGTCTAGAGGCAGTAGGCTTTGCTGAGATTTGGTGGGCTCTGCCCATTTTGAGCTTCCCCGGCTTCTTTGTTTACCTACCCAAGCCTCAGCAATGGCAGATGCCCCTTTCCCTGCCAGGCTGCTTCCTGGCAGGTCGATCTCAGACTGCTGTGCTAGCAGTGAGCAAGGCTCTGTAGGTGTGGAACCTGCGGAGCCAGGTATAGGATATAATATCCTGGTGTGCCATTTCCTAAGACCATTGGAAAAGTGCAGTATTTGGGCGGGAGTGTCCCGTTTTTCCAGGTACTGTCTCTCACGGCTTCCCTTGGCTAGGAAAGGGAAATCCTCTGACCCCTTGCACTTCTCTGGAGAGGTGATGCCTCACCCTGCTTCTTCTCACCCTCTTAGTCTGCACCCACTGTCTAACCAGTCCCAGTGAGGTGAACAAGGTACCTCAGTTGGAAATGCAGACATCACCCATCTTCTGCGTTGATCACGCTTGGTGCTGCAGACTGGAGCTCTTCCTATTCGGCTGTCTTAGAATGGAAGCCCAATATATTTGTTAATATAACCACGACTCTCCACTGTTTCTTTTGAAATGCACCTTTATGTTATGTTGCTTATTAAAGCACAGTTAAGTTTTGCCATATATATTTTCCCATATAAATTGCATAAATGCTCATCAAAAACTTAATATATGATGCCAAAGTGAAAAGCTGAGTCTTCTACATTCATTAGAGCAGTTCTCCCACCCTTTGCTAAGGCATTAAATTATTTTGCCCAAGTCACACTTTTAACCTATCTGATTAATTTGCTGAATTTGTCTGATTCAGCATTATGGAATTGTATTGTCTCTTTTGGTGCCACAAAATGCTAGGTAATGGCACTTTAGGTGCTTTGGATCGATCATTTACTCTTTTTTGGCTTTAGCCCAGTTATCAATAGACAGTGGGCTATAGTAGATTCTTATACTATATATCCTCCAGCTATAAACTTTTATGGCTATTGAATGTGAAATTTGGGAAGCATCTCATTTTCAGAATTCCACCCTAGCTCAGCAGTTTCACTCTGCTTTTTGTGTTGTGGCAGACTTGTATTTCAGTAAGCTTCTTCACCTTTTTGATATCCCAGGATTCAAAAAAAAAAAAAAAAAAAAAAGACAAAAATTAGTAGGGGAAAAGAATAGCTTAGTGCAGAGAAGGGAAATCTTCCTTTCTTTTCCTGAAACCCCACAGTGTCGTATCCTCTCAATCTGGCTGTTTAATATGAAAGCCAAGTGGCAAAGACAGAAGAAGACATGCTTTGTGTCTTTGTCTTCTTATTTCCATGTTTGTGCCAGTCAAATGAGGTAAAAATTCATAATACATAGTGAAGGGTGGTTGGGAATAAAAGCACAAAATTAAGAAGGGCCCTTGTTGAAATTTTGGAAAATTCTGTCTCATTCATTGAAACAGAAATGAAGCTGACTTTACAAAAATGTTGATGATAAAATTATAATAATTATAATTATATGATGATAGTTCCAGATATGATAAAATTAAAGTAAGCACCAAATATTTTAATGACTATAATGATGATAATTAAACTGAGTCAAGTGATGAAATCAATGAAAACAGAAAAAAGTTACTTGCACTGAATAACTTTTTGCTGGTCCTAGCATTTCAGGGGAGTTTCGAGGTAGGAGACCTGAAACCAGGGAGGCGACAGGTGAGCCGTGATCACCCCATTGCACTCCAGCCTGGGCAACAAGAAGAAAACTCTGTCTCAAAACAACAACAACAACAACAACAACAACAACAACAACAACAACAACAACAACAACAACAACAACAACAACAACAACAACAACAACAACAACAACAACAACAACAACAACAACAACAACAACAACAACAACAACAACAACAACAACAACAACAACAACAACAACAACAACAACAACAACAACAACAACAACAACAACAACAACAACAACAACAACAACAACAACAACAACAACAACAACAACAACAACAACAACAACAACAACAACAACAACAACAACAACAACAACAACAACAACAACAACAACAACAACAACAACAACAACAACAACAACAACAACAACAACAACAACAACAACAACAACAACAACAACAACAACAACAACAACAACAACAACAACAACAACAACAACAACAACAACAACAACAACAACAACAACAACAACAACAACAACAACAACAACAACAACAACAACAACAACAACAACAACAACAACAACAACAACAACAACAACAACAACAACAACAACAACAACAACAACAACAACAACAACAACAACAACAACAACAACAACAACATATAATATTAAGTATATATATATTTATGTTAAGGATTATTTATATATATTACATATATACTTATGTATAAGGATATTTATTATAGCATTGTAATATCAAAAAGTTGGAGATGGCCTAATCCTTAGCAATAAGGAAATAGTACAATTGTCATACCCCGAAAATAATGTAGCATGCAATCATTTTAATAAGTTGTTAGACCAGGAGTGTACTGATTATTTCACAATTAAAGTCTATTTAAAGCCTTTAGTTTGATGACACATCTTAAGCCAGTTTTGTTGGAATTCTCATAACATCTGCTAAGTTACAAAAGGAAGCTAGCTACATGCTACATTGACACCGTACCTTGTTAGCAACAGAATTGCTAGTTATTAAATTTTTGTTTTTTTTTTTTTTTTTTTTTTTTTTTTTTTTTTTTTTTTTTTTTTTTTTTTTTTTTTTTTTTTTTTTTTTTTTTTTTTTTTTTTTTTTTTTTTTTTTTTTTTTTTTTTTTTTTTTTTTTTTTTTTTTTTTTTTTTTTTTTTTTTTTTTTTTTTTTTTTTTTTTTTTTTTTTTTTTTTTTTTTTTTTTTTTTTTTTTTTTTTTTTTTTTTTTTTTTTTTTTTTTTTTTTTTTTTTTTTTTTTTTTTTTTTTTTTTTTTTTTTTTTTTTTTTTTTTTTTTTTTTTTTTTTTTTTTTTTTTTTTTTTTTTTTTTTTTTTTTTTTTTTTTTTTTTTTTTTTTTTTTTTTTTTTTTTTTTTTTTTTTTTTTTTTTTTTTTTTTTTTTTTTTTTTTTTTTTTTTTTTTTTTTTTTTTTTTTTTTTTTTTTTTTTTTTTTTTTTTTTTTTTTTTTTTTTTTTTTTTTTTTTTTTTTTTTTTTTTTTTTTTTTTTTTTTTTTTTTTTTTTTTTTTTTTTTTTTTTTTTTTTTTTTTTTTTTTTTTTAATACTTTTTCTGAAACTTATAGTCTTCCTTGGTCTTTATGTATAAGCAGGAGCAAAATGATAATCAGCTTATATAATCTAGAAATGTTCAAGAGGCCTTTTGGTTTTATAAGTTAATGAATTTTTTATTTAATACCTTCATCTGGCATTTCAAAAATGCCATATAGATATCATTTTAAAAACTTTTAAAGGGTAAAAGTATAGTATGTAGTTATATAAGAATTGAAAAATACAGCTAAACAAGAAGAAAATTAGATCATCTACAGTCATGCCCCTAGGTATGTTGGCCTTGAAAGAATGGTTTATACTCACGGATTCAGATTTCCTGTCCATTCACTCTTGAGCTGACACCAGTAATTTTCACTCCCACCACTCTTCCAAGATTGTTGTTCTGAAGTTTACCACTGATTTGTAAATCTAGACATTGTTTCTTAGACCTCATTTTATTTAACCTGTCAGCAATATTGGACCCAATGGAAAACTCTCTCTTCCATAACAGTGTCGTCACTTGGCTTTCAGGATCTCACTCGCTCACCTGGCTTTTCTTCCTGCCTTTCTAGTCCATCCGTCACGGTCTGTTTTGCTTTCTTCCCATATCCCACCTTTTACACATTGATATGTCCCAGGACTCATATGTCCCAGGACTCAGTCCTCAATCTTCTTTCTCATGACTTTTACTACCTTGTGTGTGCTATTGATTTCCAAATGCATGTCTCCAGCCTAGATCTCTCTCCTTAATTCTAGACTTCTATACCAGTCTGCCTACTTGACATCTCTGTTTGATTGGTCACAAACTGTTGGGTATCACAAACTTACCAGGTCCAAGACTGGAGTACTGATATTCTTTCTCGTACCTACCCCTCACATAGTCTTTCCTACTTGCATTAATGGCAACTCTTGCAGTTGCTCTGCTAGAAACCAAGGTGTCGTCCTTGACTCACCTCTCTCTGACATCTCACATCTAGTCTGTCAGCAGATCTTGTCAGGAGTACCTGAAGAATATATCCAGAAGCCAGTCATATCTTTCATGTCCAAGCCACCATCATCTGCTGTCTAGATGCATGTAATAGACTGTTAATTGGTTATTTCTGTTTTTTAAAAAGAATCTTCTTTTTGTCAATCCTTAACTCAGTGGCCGTATTTAAAACATAAGTCAGATGATGTCATTCCTCTGCTCAGACCCGTCTGATTGCTTCCCATTTCACTCTAGTGTCAGGGTTCCTCCTCATACCTAGAAGGCAACACAGATATGCCCTGTTCTCTCTCTCACTTAAACTTCTGTTTCTTATTCCCTTTGCTCTGCTTCAGCCACGCTGAACTTCTTGCTCTTCGTTATCTATCACAATTGCTTAAACACCCAGGCACACCTCTGTACTGGGCAGTTCCCTGTGTCTGGGATGCCTTTTCCTCAGATAGCCTCCTGGCTTTCTCTTTCCATTCCTTCAGTTCTTTACTGAAAAGCCCCTTTCTCAGTAAGGACTTTTCTGGCCATCCTAAAATTCCCACCACCCCTCCTCTCAAACCTGTAAACATTTCATTTTCCTGCTTTAGTTTTTCTCCCCTAACACTGTATATTTTGCCTAATCTATCTACTGTTATTGTGTTTATTTCACTCCCACAAGTAGGAGTAGGGCCTAGCATGCAATAAGTAGCTACTGAATAAATATTTATTAAATGAGCAAGTGGAGTTTACCCTTCGATGTATTGTTTTAAACATTAGACTGATTCTCACGTAAAAAAAAAAAAAAAAAAGGCTTGACATGGGCTCATTCTAACACTTTTGCCTAGTGATTATATGCATTTTTGGATTTTTTGGCTCTTTGTAGTAAGCTACATTCTTTATGTTAACAGTTTTCCATTTAGAGAGAAAAGCTCAGTATTGTGGTTACTCACTATTTATTCTTTTACTAATGATCATGATAGTTTTACTTCTGATAAAATGGATCAAAGGAGTTACAAACTTCACTGGTAATTTATAAAGAAAATTAAAATATAAGGGTGGTAAATTTAATGGACTTAAAAATTGTTTCCAAGTGATTATGAACCTTCAGTATTTGAAGTTAAAAGACCACGTTGGAATGTGTTGCTTTCTATAAGAGAGCTAGCTCATCAGGCAATCTGTATTCTGACAGAGCAGCTGTTGATCTTACATAGGGTTGTGGGAGCAGCAGACTTGAAGATTGGCAGACTCTCAGCAGCATAAGAGGGTTGACATCATCTGGAGAAACATGGCTATCTGAGTGAGGCTGCTGTGGGTTAGTTAACACTCCCAGGCTTGTGGATTGGAGTGAGTTTGTGTTTGATTGGCTGTCTTTCAGAAGCAAGTGGCCCACATTGATACTGGTTGGTGAGAGAGGCCAATGGTCACTGATTGATTGACTGTATTTAGAACTGGCTGTGGGTGGTTGCTTGTTACTACCATGGCTACAGGTCAGTTCTTTCCTAAGTTTGAGGCAACTTTAAACTGCAGTTTTCTGTTTAAAAGTTGCCTTCCATCAACTATGTTTAAAATGAAAATGGTTTCATATTCCAGAACTATAGACTTAATTTGGAAGTGTGGGTCAAGAGGAATTGTTTAATAATTGCTCTCAGGAAGATCTCATTTTTTTGATGCTTAGTCTTAACCAGAAGAATTCTCTACATAGTTAAAAACAAACAAACAAAAAGCAATTATTAGTTTTGTTTCAGTTTTTGTTATTTTCAGAGACTTCTGCTAAACTCCTAATATAATCTCCAGTGGGAAATGTTTGTCTCTTTGTTAATGTATGTATTTATATGATAGTGATACTCTTTTTTTATTCCTTAATTTTTTTTTTTGTTCACTTTCTGTTCCATGCAATGATAGTGATATAATGTGTGTTTACTTCATAAAAAAAATTTTCAATTTTCTGCTGGCAAATCCAGCTTTTTATATTAAGACTAAATACTAGACTAAACATGTAGGAAATTTACCAAATTATTTTATTTTCAAACAAACTTATATAACTAATCAGAATATTGCTATTTTTGAACTATATATAATGACTATAATGACATTTAGGAATTTTAACAGTAAGATTTTTTTCTTCCCAAGACATTTTCCTGATTTCTTTCATGTAATATGTGCCTGTTATTTTTAAAACTTTGTTTAAACTGTTTAAACATTACTATATTTAAAAATAAACCCAAAACATAGCACAGATCTAAATATGAGTTTCGTGTGTAAGAGTCATTGCCTGTATGCAGTGGACTCCAGCTTTTTTTTTTTTTTTCTTTGTGATGGAGTCTCACTCTTTCACAGGGCTGGAGTGCAGTGGGAATCTCAGCTCACTGCAACCTCTGGCTCCTGGGTTCAAGCGATTCTCCTGCCTCAGCCTCCCAAAGTGCTGGGATTACAGGCATGAGCCACTGCGCCCTGCTGACTCTAACTTTTTAGTGTAGCATTCATCTTCCATTCTTAGTTTCCTTGTGTTTTACACTTTTCCTTTCAAGTTCCTAGGAAACACCTAGACTCCATGGGACTAATCTTTGTGCTCTCATTCCATTCTCCAAGTAGAGTAGTTTTCTCTGTTTTTCCCTGGTGAGCTCCTCTTATATTTTGCCTCTTCTGTAATGCCTTCCTTGTGCTAAAATATAACTTTTCGTATATCAACTTTTAAACTACACATTGTATCATAATTGCATATTACCTGGTTTTTGAGGCAGGAAATACATATTTCTTTATATGTTGTTGGTAATTCATAACTGTGTTTTTTAAATTAATGAATTGAGATGGGGAAGAGTTGGAATTTTACAAAATTTTTTAAATTCATTATCAGTAGAATTATTATAAAACATTGGCTTTTTATAGATTTTTAGCAAACTAATTGTCCTTAAAGTGCTTATTCATGTAGAGTTTTATGGTAGAGTTTGTTCCTTCAGCATTGGTTCAGAAATGTAACATATTAGTGTAACTGAACATATAAATGGTGACTTGAAATTTAAACTATCATATGCAGAGTATTTAAAATTGTGAAATAATAAACATGCAAACACTTAGGCCATACTGAATATAATTTAAACATCCTTGATGAACAGGTATGATCTGCTAAGGTACTCTAAAATGTCAGGTGTATCAACTTTATAGTTGTTTAGATTCTGGGGAGAAGGGGAGGGTTTTGTTCAAGTACTTTAGAAAAGCTAACTGTTGACAATCTATCACAGATTATTACTTCTGGATTATAAAGTTGTTTTTGGGTTTTTTTTGTTTGTTTGTTTGTTTGTTTGTTTGTTTGTTTGTTTGTTTGTTTGTTTGTTTGTTTGTTTGTTTGTTTGTTTGTTTGTTTGTTTGTTTGTTTGTTTGTTTGTTTGTTTGTTTGTTTGTTTGTTTGTTTGTTTGTTTGTTTGTTTGTTTGTTTGTTTGTTTGTTTGTTTGTTTGTTTGTTTGTTTGTTTGTTTGTTTGTTTGTTTGTTTGTTTGTTTGTTTGTTTGTTTGTTTGTTTGTTTGTTTGTTTGTTTGTTTGTTTGTTTGTTTGTTTGTTTGTTTGTTTGTTTGTTTGTTTGTTTGTTTGTTTGTTTGTTTGTTTGTTTGTTTGTTTGTTTGTTTGTTTGTTTGTTTGTTTGTTTGTTTGTTTGTTTGTTTGTTTGTTTGTTACATATCAAGGAAGGAAAGAAATATGAAAATAAAAAATTTGACCACAAAATAGTCTGTGATTACACCAGTGTTTGAGAAGGCTAATTTAGTAACTCATGGTCTGCTACAAGGAGATGATGACAGCAGCTTAAGTGAAATAGATGAGGATGAAAGAAGTTAAAATGTGTAAGTTCTTTATTTCTCTGAGAAAGAACATTTGCAGTGGTTACTTTTCCTGGAAATAGAATAATGTAGTCTACCAAAGCTGGAGAATACTCAACTATATCGACGCTGAAAGACTGATTACAGTGAGGGCTGGTGACTTTGACAAGGAGCAGTTTCAATAAATAATTGCCGTGGAATCCTGACTATAGTGGATAAGCATAGACACCCCTTGAGGGAACCGTTATTGGGAAAGGCAATAGAGAAATGAGTGATAAATGAAGAAGAATGTGGGATTCAAGGGAATTTTCTTTCTTTTTTATTTTAAAATAGAAGCTTTTAGAATGTATTAGTATGCTGCTGGGAACGATACGGACAAGAAGAACATGTTTATGAGATTTAATTTTGTTCGTATGTCTAAGTGTTTGAAAGCTCGATTCATTATCTTTTATAGATTTTTAGCAAACTAATTGTCCTTAAAGTGCTTATTCATGTAGAGTTTTATGGTAAGAGTTTGTTCCTTCAGCATTGGTTCAGAAATGTAACATATTAGTGTAACTGAACATATAAATGGTGACTTGAAATTTAAACTATCATATGCAGAGTATTTAAAATTGTGAAATAATAAACATGCAAACACTTAGGCCATACTGAATATAATTTAAACATCCCTTGATGAACAGGTATGATCTGCTAAGGTACTCTAAAATGTCAGGTGTATCAACTTTATAGTTGTTTAGATTCTGGGGAGAAGGGGAGGGTTTTGTTCAAGTACTTTAGAAAAGCTAACTGTTGACAGTCTATCACAGATTATTACTTCTGGATTATAAAGTTGTTTTTGGGTTTTTTTTGTTTGTTTGTTTGTTTTTTTGAGACAGAGTCTTGCTCTGTCACCCAGGCTAGAGTGCAGTGGTGCGATCTCGGCTCACTGCAACCTCCACCTTCCAGGTTCAAGCGATTCTCCTGCCTCAGTCTCCTGAGTAGCCAGGATTACAGACGCCCACCACCGCGCCCAGCTAATTTTTGTATTTTTAGTAGAGATGGAGTTTCACCATCTTGGCCAGGCTGGTCTTGAACTCCCAACCTTGTGATCCACCCGCCTCAGCCTCCCAAGGTGCTGGGATTACAGGCTTGAGCCACTGCGCCCGGCCTATAAAGTTTTTTTTTTTAATATTTAATCAGGTTGACCCACAATGGATCATAATGTTCTAAAGTATCAAAACCATGTTTCCCTGGACCAACATTGCCATCAGCATGTATTGTGTGCTCAATGAGTATTTATTTGTTGAATGCTTGAATAAATAGGTGAATACGTGAATGAACACCTGTTGATGGATTTCATTAAAAATAATTTTTAGTTTTTTGAAAATAGGTTTCCGAACTTGCCTCTGTATAAAGTTTTTTTATTAGAAAAAAATTGCAAGATTCTGAAATTGTTATTTATAGTTGTAGTCAGAAATGGAATGACAATGTGGTTTCATCTGCTATCATCTCACTTGAAAACAAATGTTACCTTCACAGCATATCATGAAACACATGTTTCTGAGGCAGAATTCTTGGGTTTGAGTGCTGGGTCTGCTACTGGCCAACTGTATGGGCTGAGGAAAGTCACGTGGCCCTTCTGTGCCTATGTTCTTTCTTTATAAAATACTTAATATGTTACTGACCTCACAGAATTGTTATGAGGATTACATGAGTTTGACACATGGACAGTGCTCAGAATGATGCATAGTACCTGCATAGCAAGTCCAGAAAAAGCTAACTAATATCATCATTAAAAAGGGGTTTCTCTTATATAAGAATGTGAGTAATATTTTCCAAATAGGTTTTTTTGTTTGTTTGTTTGTTTGTTTGTTTGTTTGTTTGTTTGTTTGTTTGTTTGTTTGTTTGTTTGTTTGTTTGTTTGTTTGTTTGTTTGTTTGTTTGTTTGTTTGTTTGTTTGTTTGTTTGTTTGTTTGTTTGTTTGTTTGTTTGTTTGTTTGTTTGTTTGTTTGTTTGTTTGTTTGTTTGTTTGTTTGTTTGTTTGTTTGTTTGTTTGTTTGTTTGTTTGTTTGTTTGTTTGTTTGTTTGTTTGTTTGTTTGTTTGTTTGTTTGTTTGTTTGTTTGTTTGTTTGTTTGTTTGTTTGTTTGTTTGTTTGTTTGTTTGTTTGTTTGTTTGTTTGTTTGTTTGTTTGTTTGTTTGTTTGTTTGTTTGTTTGTTTGTTTGTTTGTTTGTTTGTTTGTTTGTTTGTTTGTTTGTTTGTTTGTTTGTTTGTTTTTTTTTTTTCTTTTGGTTTTACTATCAGAAATCTTGACCTAAATTTAATTCTTTGTAATGATATTAGTAGTAGCAAATTTCTTTATCCCTTAATGTTGCTGTTTCTGTTTATAGTTTAATGTCCATTGTAGAAAATTACTGTATTTTACATTACCTATAAAAAAATTACCTGTACACTTGATGACTAGAAGTAATACAAATGCAGATATTTTATATGATAAAACAATAGTATTAGATATTCTTTGTATTTTACATCTTTGCTATTTTTCTAAAAGGAATTGTTTCTTTTTTCAGGCCTGCAGATAAAACATCTAATGAAAAGAACAAGGTATTGTAAAAAAGTAAATGATCTAAAATATTATTTTAAAAAAAAAAAAAAAAAAAAAAAAAAAAAAAAAAAAAAAAAAAAAAAAAAAAAAGGAGAAATACCACTTCTGTACATTTAGCATATGCTATAAATCTTTCGAGGACATTTTGAAACAGTATTATTTATCTTACAGGTCAAAAACCAAATACATCCTGGGGCTGACTTTGCTGACTCAATGGGGCCATCTGAAACAGCCTCAGAGGTTTGTGAGTTGTCTCACTCTATTCATGAGAATTTTATATTGCTGATTGAACAACTTGGAATGGAGTGTAAAGGTAGGACCATTGCATAAATGCAAGGCCTTTTGATGTATCCTGCAGTAGTGTGTGTATACATTGCTGAGAACTGACATGTGATAGTGAAGCTCATCTCAGAAATATGCTCAGTGTTAAAATAGAGAACTAACTTATACTCTACACCAAAGAGCTATGATAACTCCACTGTACTTTTCTTAGTGTGAGTGGCACTCCCAGTCTTGTTGACTCTGTTTCTCTCCTATTCCTTCCCCCAATGTCAGGTTACCATTTTTTCTCCACCTGGAATGCTGCAGAAATCTTAGGAATCTTAGAACTGTTTTCCTGAATACCCCACCTCCTAAAACCATGGTCTACTCTGCATTCATAATGATATATTTTTAAAAATTCGGATCTGATCATGTTACTCCTTTGCTTATAACTCAGCTACTACTTCTCATTGCTATAAGGTTAGAGATCTGAATCCTCTAGCTTTATCCTACATCGTTTTTACGCTTCTCTTTCTGTGTCCCACCCAGTATCTTAGATGTTTGTTTGAGCAGTTGATAGCTTCAGTGAGGTATAACTGATATATGATAGACTGCAAGTATATAAAATATACAGTCATATGCACATGTGAAACCATCACCATAATCAAGAGAGTTAACATGTTCATCATCCATAAAAGTCTCTTCCTGTCCCTTTGTATTTCTTTATTAAGAAACTGCTAAATTGTTTTCCAAAGTATTTGTATTGATTTTCCATTCCAACCAGTAGTATACGACATTTCTTGTTGTTCTGTATCATCACAAGCTCTTATTATTGCTGTTTTTTAATTTTGAAATTTTAGCCATTCTGATGGGTGTGTATTATGCATATCATTATGGTTTTAATGTGCATTACCCTAAAGATTAATAATGTTGAGCATCCTGTATGTGCTTATTTGCCACCTGTGTATCTTCTTTGGTGAACTGTCTTTTCCAATCTCTGTAGCTTATGAACATTTAAAATTGAGATTCGATTCAGTAAGCTTTTTTACATACACCAAAGGTAGTCAAACCTTTTTCATTTTCAAAGTGTTATCTTACTAAACATAGTAAATATTTTAAACTTCTCTTTCTGTGTCCCACCCAGTATCTTAGATGTTTGTTTGAGCAGTTGATAGCTTCAGTGAGGTATAACTGATATATGATAGACTGCAAGTATATAAAATATACAGTCATATGCACATGTGAAACCATCACCATAATCAAGAGAGTTAACATGTTCATCATCCATAAAAGTCTCTTCCTGTCCCTTTGTATTTCTTTATTAAGAAACTGCTAAATTGTTTTCCAAAGTATTTGTATTGATTTTCCATTCCAACCAGTAGTATACGACATTTCTTGTTGTTCTGTATCATCACAAGCTCTTATTATTGCTGTTTTTTAATTTTGAAATTTTAGCCATTCTGATGGGTGTGTATTATGCATATCATTATGGTTTTAATGTGCATTACCCTAAAGATTAATAATGTTGAGCATCCTGTATGTGCTTATTTGCCACCTGTGTATCTTCTTTGGTGAACTGTCTTTTCCAATCTCTGTAGCTTATGAACATTTAAAATTGAGATTCGATTCAGTAAGCTTTTTTACATACACCAAAGGTAGTCAAACCTTTTTCATTTTCAAAGTGTTATCTTACTAAACATAGTAAATATTTTAAACTTGCGACAAAATGGTCTCTGTCACAGCCATTCAACTCTGCCATTGTAGTATGAGACCAGCCATAGACAATACATATGTTAAAAAACACAGCTGTGTTCCAATAAAACTTTATCTGCAAAAATAAGAAGCTGCCCCACAGGTTGGATTTTACCTATCCCTATTATGTGATCATGATTGTGAATAAAGACAGTTTTACTTCTTCCTTTCAACTCAGGTAGCTTTTATTTTCTTTTCTTTCCTAACTGCACTGGCTTCAGTACAGTGCTGACTAAAATAGTGAAAGGAGACATTCCTGTATTGTTCCTGATCTTACAGGGAAAGCATTCGGTTTTTCATCATGACACATGTTAGCTGAGGTTTATCAGAGATGCTCTTTATCATGCTGATGGCATTCCCTTGTATTCTTTGGTTACTGAGAAGGATTTTTCTTTTTAAATCAGGAATGAATGTTGTATTTTATCAAATGCCTCTATATACTAAGATGATCATATGGTTCTTCTCTTTTAGTTTTTTAATGTGGTGAATAACTGATATTTTAATGTCAAACCAACCCTGTATTTGGGGATAAACCCCATTTGTTTTTGATGTATTATCCTTATAATATATCATTGGATTTGATTTGCCAAGGTTTTATTTAGAAAGTTTTAAAAGGTGATTTTTTAGAGTAGTTTTAGCTTCACAGCAAAACTAAAAGTAAGGCACAGAGATTATCCCTGTACTCCCTGCCCCCACACGTGCATAGCCTCCACAATTATCAGTATCCTCACCAGAGTGGTACACTTGATCTCATTGATGATCCTGAATTGATAATCATAATCACCCAAAGTCCATAGTTTATATTAGGGCTCAGTCTCGGTGTCTTACATTCTGTGAATTTGGACAAAGGTATAAGGACATGTATTTATCGTTGAAGTATTATCCAAAGCAGTTTCAGAGCTTTAAAACTCCTTTGTGCTTCATCTGTTCATCTTTCCCGCCTTCCCTCCCCAAATCCTGGCAACCGCTGACTTTTTTTTACTGTATCTATAGTCTTGCCTTTTCCAAAATGTCATGTAGTTGGTATCAGACAGTGTGTAGCCTTTAGACTGGCATTTTTCACTTGGTAATATGCCTTTGTGGTTCCTTCATGTCTTCTCATGGCATGTTAGCTCATTATTGCATGGCTGTACCAGAGGTTGTTCACTCACCTAAAGAAGGATATCTTGGTTTCTTGAGAAATTGGTTAAATTTTTACATCCATGTTCATGAGGGAGTTTCCTGTTTTTGTAATATCATTGTCAGATTTTGGTTCAGGGTAATGCTAGAGTGACAGAATGAGTTATATTTCTCCTCTATTTTTTTGAGGGTGGGGGAAAGGTCATGTAAAATTGTTAAATTACTTCTTAAATATTTGGTAGAATTCACCAGCATAGCTATGTGGGCCTGGAGTTTTCTTTCTAGGAAGGCTTTACTTATGCTTTATTTTCTTTTATAGATATAAGACAGTTCAGGTTATTCCTTCTTGATTGAACCTTGGTAATTTTTGTTTTTTTTTTTTTTTTTTTTTTTTTTTTTTTTTTTTTTTTTTTTTTTTTTTTTTTTTTTTTTTTTTTTTTTTTTTTTTTTTTTTTTTTTTTTTTTTTTTTTTTTTTTTTTTTTTTTTTTTTTTTTTTTTTTTTTTTTTTTTTTTTTTTTTTTTTTTTTTTTTTTTTTTTTTTTTTTTTTTTTTTTTTTTTTTTT